>WOGR01005563.1:0-13709 GCA_015342045.1 Leptinotarsa lineolata | reverse complement strand
GAAACAGAACGTACGCCTATGCAGGTAAGGACGCTTGATTCTGAAGAAACCGAATGACAGTTTACGGCATTTTAAGGATGCAAATATAATAGACCTACGAAGTGTTGATCAGTTTACCGATGTTTCAAAAGTATTTAACGAACTGGTTCACCTATTCGCTCGTAAATCCTATCGACGTGCAGAAGCTATCTTGTTACGCGGGGCAAATTTTATGGAATCATCTTACTTTTCAATTATTTACAATGGCGATGCATAGACAATAAAAATAACCCAGATAAGAATTTACTTCTAACATTTAACATTTTTGCCGTTAGCTCTTAGTTCAATTTGTATATGAGTTACCTTCAATTGAAAATTGTTATATTATAAGTTTGATATCAGAGACCCACCTGCACACCTGAGATTCTTTGCTCCGCCACAAATTCAAATCACTTTGTATGAGCGTCGGGGAATCGCTAGTTAATAATAAACCCTCTCTTTTTTCAGAATTCATTATCAAGAAGAAAAAGAAGATACTAAAAAAAAGTTATGCAAAAACAATTTTAAGTAGACATTACTAGAAAAATTCGGAATATATTGATAGATTGACTACTTTCTACCAATTAACCACATATAATAATAGAAATTTTCAAATCGATTATTTCAAAAACTAATACCTAGGGGTCTTCCGTAATTGGAAAAATATAATCCAAAACAAAATATTTTTCCTGGTTTAGGATGGAAGGAAGGTATGTCGACTCAAACATAATCAGAATATTTCGGGTATTTTTATACCATATAAAGAGTAAATATTTCTTAAGTCTGTTGTGATAGTGACAACCATCAGCACCTCACAAGAAATCATCAAGAGGGCATTCTCCAAAATTTGTCCTCTCCCTATTGAACTTCCAGAGACTCAAATTGAGTGAAGGTGAATAAAAGTGTTATTTTGGTTATTTTTGTTGTTATATTCATATAATCTTTGAAACTCAAGGTTTTCAAGGTAAGGGTATGTCTAGGATTATATAATATACAAATATTTTATATTATCGTTAAGAAAATAACTGACAACAGTACGTTATTTTCGTACTAATCATCGCAACCGAGAATACCAGTCTTGTAGAGTGTACAAAGTGTTTCTCTAATAATTCCCAAAAACTTTAATATATACATGAGTGATTACTTATTATTTGATAACATTTTCCACTCACTATCGTGATGGATGAGAGAAGAATGGAACTGACTTTAGGTTATTTTTGAATCAGGAAGAAAAAATTCGAAATGAATGTATGAATTTTACTGATATTGTTGAGGTCCAATCTTCCCAAGGACTTACAAATATTTTCTCTATCTTTGCGTTGCCATGCCATACATACAGTTAACGTTAAAGTGTGAAAACATCGAACACAGCATGCAATTGCTAGACACTAACTCATTTCATTCGCAAATGGAGTAATGAGTATCGAGAAAATTAGGAAAACTGTTGTGAATAAGAAATGACTGATCATAAACGGATTGAGTGTTTTTTTTATAATGTCATTCAAATTCGATTCTGTAGAGCTGATAAGGCAAGTGTCTTACGGCGAAACATTGAATGTTTACCAGTGAGGATGACAGTGTTCCATGTATGTGATCTTTTGTCTCTTTCATTCAGTATATTGTGTAGGAATCCTGTGGATGATATCTGATTCAATTCCATAACAAATGTTTGGAATACAAACTGAATAGAGGAAAGTGTTTTTTGTATAATTCAGCTGGATTTAAATAAAAGTATTCTTTTCGAAAGTAATTTTCTTTCGTGTTTATTTGAAAGTTGCTGTTTCTAGAAGGTTCTTTTCCGGTTGGTGTCTAAAAGTTACTTCTCTGCATGATCTATCCATCTTTGTATAGAGTTACTTTTCTAAAATTTATTGCTACTTGCCTTTTCACATTTTTTGTATCAAGATGGAGAAGTAGAAAGCCAAAACCCTTCTTCCCCAAAAACATAAACTATTATATGGAATAGTTTGTACTTGCACAAAATGTTTGAGTGTTATAAATTGATGAATTTTGAAAAACATGTTATAACTGATAAATATACACTGCTGGAATATTTGATATGTAATGTTATTTGTTTCGAAAGCGAGACAAAATAAAAATTATGTATGCCCCCATAGGCATTGGGAATCTTAAAAGTTATACACAGTGTTTCAACTGAAGAGTGTTAAATTCCATAACCGATATTCGGTTTCACCATAACCGAATTGATATCATTCAAAGAGATGTATCGAACTGTTATATATTAGACATTAACCCATTGAATGATATTGTGATTTATCACAAGAAGTTCAATTGAAGTAGCAAATACAATATTTCTCTTGAAGTAAAAATATAATTGAATTAATTGCGAAGTGACGATTATTCAAATGATTCGCATTATCGTATTATTTTGTCAGAAAAGTGAACTATGGAGTGTTGCCGAAAAAACATTACCCATTCAAGAAATATGCTTCCCGAACCTATTAATCATTTACTCTACGGTGAGGAGAGTACTCATTAGTTAATGAAGCCCGTCATTATCAAAAATATGAAAATTGTTGAATAATTTTTTGAGAAGAAATACGTGTATTTTAAACTATAAAATAAATTTCACATAACTTACTTTTGCTATTGAAAGAATAGATGCCCTTCTAGATTGGAGCTTAGGTGTTATAATTACAGTACTTTCAGTTCCATCAACCTTCGGTTCTTCCAATTCTTCATGTTCTTTCAAGATTTTTGTGAAGTCCAGTTTACTATTCGAAAGTTCTTCGAAATTTCCTTGAGCTTCGATTTTTCCCTACATGATGATAAATTCATTATTTATTGTTTTTAATGATTTCACTTTCAGTAGTATAAAATGTAGTGCCACTAACAATTACTCTCAAATATTGTAGTATTTTTGAGGAGAAGTGAAAGTAAGCGACAAATTTAGTGAATAATGGATTCAGAATTTGATGAAATTCAGCACCAAATGTTAGAATAACCTTGTTGAGTTAGTTTGGAATTTCATCAAGAATATAGTTTCTGCCTCAAAAATTGCAATTTTACAGTACCTAAATCTTCACAATTCCTCATAAATTTGTAGCCCTCGAAACCATTTTTATGGTTTCTTAATCTTGATTCTTCATTGTCGCTACTAGATAGTAGCTTAGAACTACTGCTTGGCTAGTTGTTTCATATTACTACGGTTATTCTATCTGAATGAAAATTTGGGCAACTCACATGTCTTCATCACGTTAGATTGGAATCTCATTGAAAATATATTTTCATTGTTATTTCCTGAGATGAATTTATTCCAGGTTTTCTAATTTTTCAAATCATTTGGTGAAATAAATAAGTGTTATATTTTTGAAAATGTAAACAAACTGCTGAAAAAGTATTTCTCGTACATACCAACACGTTTATTCAAAGTAATGGATTACCTATCCAATAAATCTATTGAACACTCACACATAGCACTTTTGTTCTGGTAAGGGAAAAAGTGTGTGTGTTGAAACTTCACCTACCTGAATTATGGAATCTTTGCTATAAATCTAACTGACAAAGCGGGAAGTGGTTGTGGACTTATGACGTAAGTGGTGAGTACTAGCGATTAGCGAGAGCGAGAGTGAAAATTTCGGAGACAAAAACTTGAGAACCTTATACTTCAAAACTACGACCGAAGAGTAGAGAACTACTTTTTGATTTCTTGGATGCGCTTGCGCTTGGAATTGGAATTAACTTGTATATAATTTTAAATATACCGGGTGAGTATAAAAAATTAGAATATAAACAAAAGTATTGTATGAAATTACTTCAAAATCCTAATACTAAACTAGGAGTGGCCAAAAAACTGAACATGCTCCTTCACTGAATTATGGAAGAATTCGAGTCACTGGCAGTTGGTAGGGTACATATCTTCATCAAAGCTCTTTTTAACAAACTGTGGTTTACACAAACGTCGGCAACACTTGCAACACCATGATTTCCATCATACAATTTTTTCATACGAGCAAGACTTCATTTTGAAAAAATGGTTTGTTCATTCTTAATCAATACCATAGTTCACAAAGACCAGATGAGACACTTTCAACCATTTATTTCTTTGCTGAAGAGTATTCAACCTTTTTCAGAAATGTTGGTGGATATTTCCCAAAAATTGCCAACGATTAAAGCTGTTAATATGTTGAATCTGGATCTGGCAATGAACTAAGATATTCATTGGACGCAAATTCAATAGTGCTTCAAATTGAGTTAACAAAATATAGATTTCTTCGAATTGCTCACCAACTAGGCGATGAATGTGGAGAACGTGAAGGATTGAACTTGAAATAAATATTTTCTCGGTCTGCGGCTCGTTTGAATAAATTAAAGATTTTTTGCTGGCACATATAAAATTAGTTCCGTAGAGGGTGATGCACAATTAGCAACGCCCTCTACATGCTATAAATCTTTTGAAGGCAGCAATGAATGCATCGCAAGTTCCGAATGGATATACTTCGTGTCTATGCATACAAAAAGACATATACAGGCTTCACTGTTCTTCGCACCGCGTAATTTTTCCGAAGAGATCTGAAATAAATCTGCATAGTCAAGCCCAACGACTGTTTATTTTTGAAACTCTGAAATTGGGAGATCTCTTATAGAAAGTTGATGATTTTTGCGTGACAAAAACTATATATAATGGAAAATTATACTCTTTATAGAATTTTTTGCCGATGAAATCAAAAATAGTTTTGTCGGGTGACTAGTGATAGGTGAATTATTAACACACGACGTTAACTGATGATAAAATTCATTAACACCAAACACGATGACTAACACAAGTATAAGAGTACCACGTGGCTTTGAGATTTCACTTTTCACAAGACAGAGCTGTTAACCGTTTCGCTGCTGGCACCAAAAAGAAAGTCTCTCGCTGGATTTCTTCCTCTCTGGCAAAACGAAAATTCTGTCCTGCCAATACAAACCTGGCAAAACGGGAATTCAGTCCAGCCAACACAAACCTGGCAAACGGAAAGTCAGTCCTGCTAACACAAATTTCGAGTATTCGGTCACTCGATTACAGTGTTCGATTTGGATGACTGCTTGACAATAAAGAAATGAAATATTTGTGAATTAACTATTTGTGAGAAAAGACCCTACAGTTTTAATTCAAAAATTGAAGAGTTTGTACACCAGGATGTAGAAATTTTTTATAGAAGTCTTCAACAACTGAGCGAGTAAATCTATTATTTTCAGGTAGAATCATCGGATGTTTTCCACAATGAAATGATTTTGAATTTTCAAGTCGACCACCTACTCTTGGAATGCCATTATCAACAAGAAAACTGCTGCTCAGTTTCTATAGAAACTTTGGAATACATTTTTTATTTTATAAAATCTGATTTTCAATTTCAAAATGTGAATGTTGAATGAACTTCACAATAAGAAATAATTAGATAATCAAATATTTCCAAGGTAACGCATCTACCTTTTTATTTTTCAAATTTTTTAAATTTCAAACGAAACGTTAAACATAAGCAACAATTCATTTTATTTTATCAAAAGAAACAAACTTTTCGATGGGCGTTTCAACAAAAGTTGGTAAATTCCAGAGTATGAGTGTAAATTACTTTGCATCTTCTTTTTCTTCGGAGGAAATATTACTCTAACAATTTGACTGTGAATTTGGCCACTGTTCTTGCAGAAGCTTGATCCATTGTGGTCCTGAAAACCGAATATTATTTTCCAATGGCTCATGAGAAAACTTTCCATGGGATGCACAATTTGACGGATTATTTTCAGATGATACAGTATACCAAAATTCTTTGGAAATTTTATTAACGAATATTTTCCACTCATGTGGAAATCATTTATTCCCATGCAAGGTGACCATACTTTCTGTGTAGGCAAATATTCTTGAAAACTTGATTTTGTTGTTCAATATTTTCAAAACTGAAGTACAGTAAAACAGTAAAACTACGCCACACAATTCGAGTCGCGGGATAGAAATGCTCGATTCAGCACATACGAGAAAAATTTGAACGAATCAGTGTTTTTCTGTTCAACTCTGAAATATATAAAAAAAGCGAAGGCCTTTGCTGACGCGTGTAGGTATTTGACAAGTTTGATAATTATTTACTATTAAACGTCGAGGTATTATCAATCTAGTTCATGATGAAAGTGATTATTTAAAGTGAAAGCATCTTTACGAGTCTCCGTTGGTGGTGTTGCATCCTATTTGAGACCTAAGATTCAAAGATGTTGCATACCTAATTTTTCCAAAATTAGTAGCAGTACAAGAAAACCTAATGGGTCAAACCTTTTTGCTAAGTCACCCAAAATTTTCGTTTCGAGGATATGACTCTGGTGATTCTATTATCCTCGAACGTATTTTTTTGAGTCTAAATCTCGTATACTTATAGTATGAATACTATTATTATCCACTTCAGTAATACAGCAAATATCGTCTGGCGGTGGATCTACCAGGTTTCGAAATGGAGCATCTGCCTCAACATTGAATTTGCCTTACCGATGAATTATTTCGAAATTGAATTGACTCAATTTTACACTCCATCGTGCTAGACGACTTGAAGGATCTTTCATTTTGAAAAGTGACTTCAACGCTGTATGGTCGATAAAATCAAGGTAAAACTCACTCCTTCAATATAAGGTCTGAATTTTTCACATGCAAAGACACATGCAAGATATTCTTTTTCGGTTGTAGTGTAATTTTTTTTTATACCGAGAACGACTCCTGATGGCGAAAGCTATAACTTTTTCAGTACCTCCTTGGTTTTGTATTATAACACACCCCAATCCGGTGTCTGAAGAATCACACTGAATACAAAACGGAATATCAAAATTTGGGTTACCCAAAATTGGTGCTGATATAAGAGCTCCTTTCACAATACTAAACGACTTATTCGCATCTTCTGACCAATTGATTTTCTGACCTTTCTTTTTGCTGTGTGAAAGTTGATCGATGTGAGTCATCATAGTCGAAATTGAAGAATAAAACGACGGTACCACCCACACATACCAACGAATCTTTTGGTTTCTGTAGTATTTCTCGGTACCGGAAAAATCAATATAGCTGAAACCTCATCATGATTCGTTCTAAGTTCCAATTTGTCTACTACATACCATAAGTATTTTAGAGGCGGGTTGAAAAATTCATATCTCTTCAAGTTAATCGTTAATTGAGATTCTTTTAAACGGCGTGCAACTTCTTTGAGTAAGCGAATATGTCCTTCAAATGTTTTTGAGATGATTATGAGGTCATGGATATAAACAAAAACACAAGGTTTCAGTTCTGGTCCAAAAATTGCGTTCATCAGTCTTTGCTGACATTTTGCTGCATTTGATAACCCGAAAAGAACAACATTGAAATGGAATAATTCTCTTTCCGAAAGTGGAACACAGTTTTCCCTTTAGATTCCTGGTCAAGTGGAATCTGCGAAAAAGCTGATTTCGAATCTATAAAAGGAATGAAACGCGCATTTCTCAAAATAGCTAATATACGGTCGATTACCGGTAGTGGACAGCTGTCTATTCATGTCAGTGCATTAAGTTTGCGACCATCGAAACAAAACCTGAAGTCTCCATTTTTTTTTACTAACAATACGGGAGATGACCATTCGCTACAAGATGGTTCAACTACTTTTAATTTCAACTTCTTGTCTAATTCCATATTTGAATGTTTCAACATGTAAGGTGACATCAGATATTGTGTTTGCTTAGCAGCACGAGCATCCCTTGTATCGATGTGCATAGATCATTTTGTTCAATCTACCTAGCTTTTCACTATCACCCGCGAGTGTTCTGAAATTCGAAATAATATCATGAGCTGAGCTCAACTCATTTTCATTTCTCATGTTCACTTTAATATCTTCGGAATCTATACAAGAAATGTGGGCATCTCTATCGTCGAAGATTTCCCAAGAATTGGTGCGGAACTTCATTCTCAAACCAAAACATTTACAGAAATCACTTCCTAAAATAACTGAACAATTTAGAAACGGAACTAATAAAAATGACACAACTTTACAAGTATTTTCAATACATATGGGTAAATCAACCATACCTGTGACAGGTTGATTAGTACCATCTGCTTCAATAACAAATTTATGCTTAGAAGTAATCTGATACTTGGATAATTTTCGTTACTCTTAACCGTTTGGATATCATCAATTTCTTATGAATGAGCAGAGGCCGTTTATTATTGTAACGTCCGAGAAATGCTACCAAGAATTTTCACTTGTAATTTTCTCAATCTGTACTTACGTTAAGGAAGATCCGCGAAGAGAAGAATCTAAATGAATGATTTTTTTCATTTTTGAGAAAGTATTTTCATTATTAGTAGAGTTGATCATATCAGAAGATGGTTTCAATGTTTTTAAATCTACGCTGAAATTTCAATCTTTGAAATTTGACATAGGTAGGGTAGGGCGGGGCTAGTTGGACAATCAAAATATCTACGAAACTATACACCGGACGCTAGCACGCCAAATGAGAGAAATGCGGGGGGCGCGGGAGGAGAACAGATCACGCGACCGCTAGTGGTGAATTGACGATCGAGTAAGGCACGCGAGCGCTTTGTTTATTTTGCGAACAAAAAGTAAAAAAATCGTGTCTGTGTATATTTCTTCTGAACAGGTCAAATGTTATTCATTTTCGATCAAGTAAGTGTTGAAGTTTCATTAATTTCATGTATTTTTGATATCTATTATGGATTTTGTTTAAACTAGCACATTTTTTTCATTACCTCATTTATAATTCAGATACTCGGGTTGGGGTATGTTGAGCAACTGTTGCTCAACTCACCCCGTGATTTTAAATCATAGTGACTTATATTTTTCTCTCGTTTTAGAATGCGGACGTATAAAAGGAAAACTTCAAGAGGTATGTACTCAACTCACCAGTTTAATGATGCTGCTAATGCTGTCAAGGAAAGAAAATGTGTGAATGCCGCCGCCAAGGAATTTGTCATCAAGCAAATGACTTTGAGCAGATTTTTTAAAAAATTGGAGTCTGAAAGAGTTGTTTTTTCAGTGGATTATGCAACACCAAGGCAGATATTTTCTCTCGAGTTAAAAGATTCCTTAAAAAACTATTTGCTACAAATGGCATCAATCTTCTATGGATACTTTCCTAAAAATGTTCGTTGCCTTGCCTACGAGTGTGCTGTTAAATTCGGAATAAAAATCCCAGCCTCCTGGACTGCAAATAAAATGGCGGGGAAAGAATGGCTTACCATGGTTTTGAAACGTCACTCCGAGTTGTCTAGTCGTAAGCCAGAACCAACCAGCCTCGGTAGGGCGACAGCATTTGCTCAGCATGCTCATAACGTTAAAGTTTTTTGACAAGTTAGCGGAAGTTATGGACAGATATGGATTCACTGCTCCACAAATGTGGAATGTGGATGAAACTGAAGTGTCCACAGCCGTCAAAAGTTGTAGCTGCCAAGGGTGAACGTAACGTTGGCGTTATGACATCAGGGGAAAGAGATACAAATGTTACAGTCGTAACAGCTGTGTCTTCTTCTGGAGACACAGTTCTTTCTATGTTTCTATTTCCCAAAAACAATTTCAAAAGTGATTTCATCAATGGTGGCCCCCCTGACTGTATAGGAGGAGGTAATTCCAGTGGATGGATTACAGACCAGGAGTTCATTCAGTTTATGCAACACTTTATCAATTATGTTAAACCGTCTATTGATCACCGTATTTTACTTGTGTTAAACAATCACTCATCCCATTTACACGTGGAAACATTGAATTTGGCTGAAGACAATGGCATCGTTATGTTATTTTCCCCCCGCATTGTAGCTATAAGCTTCAGCCTTTGAATGTATCAGTATTCGGACCGTTCAAAACATATTGCGCCTTTGCACAAGATTCATTGCTATGGAACAACCCAGGAAAGACTATAATCATTTACGATATCCCAAAAATAGTCGCTGATTCACTGCCTTTTGCTCAGACAAGTATGAATATTATGAATGGTTTTGAAAAGACTGGCATCTTTCCATATAACCCCAACATTTTTAGCAACGATGAGTTTTCACCATCGTTTGTAACCGACCGTCCTGACCCAGCATCCATTGACCTAGAAAGAGATCGTCGAAAACAAGCAATATTCACCACTCAACCTATTCAACTTGATCCCGTTTCGTCTACCTCTGCCAGTCAACGTGAACCTGAGGCTAGTACGAGCAATAAAGAAAATGAACAGTTCGATTCACTACAGGCATTCTCCCTAGAAAATGTTCGGCTATACCCAAAGGCAGCTCCAAGAAAGATAAGTACAAGTATTCGAAGAAAGAGGAAAGCTGCAATTCCCACAGATACACCCGAGAAAAACGCGTTACAAGAAGAACAAAATAAATCTAGTGAAAAAGTTAAGAAGCAAAAGGAGAGAATCGAAAAAAAGAGAAAGAAGAGCGTAAGTAGAAAAATACTTTAGTTGAGTGATGAAAGTGATAAGGACGAATGTATCTGCCTAGTTTGTAGCAAAGTTTGGTCTGACAGCATACCATGAGAGAAGTGGATCCAATGCGGAGATTGTAAAGCGTGGGCACATAAAAACTGTCCAAATTATTGGCTTTCATTTCATTTGCATCAATTGCAATTCCGGTGAAGATGATGATTAGTTTTAGTCATTATGGATTTTTCTTAATTTAATCTTTATTGAAACTTATGAAGTCTGATTTTAAGTGGAAAGGCTGAATCTATTCCAAAAATTAATCTTTAAATATGTTGCGTTTTCGTTGATTCTATTTTTATGCTCAATATCTAGAAGAATATTATGTTTTGTTTGATTTTTTTCGCTTAGAAATCAATAAAGTAACAGTTGATTATCAAATATAATTTTTATTTCATGTCTAGAAACTTCAAACTAGAATTAACTGCTCAATTTGCCCCATACCCTTGCTCAACTTACCTTACCTATGGGGTAAGTTAAGCAAACCTGACTTTCTTCGTTTGAACAGCTATAACTTTTGAATTTGATTTGTCAGAAATAAATTACTACGGGTTTTTTCGTAGAAGAATAAATAAGTAATCCATCGGTATGCCACACAAGCTATTGAGACTTGTTGTTGAGACTTGTTGTTGAGGAGCTATAATCACTTGAGTGAAAAATTGCTCAACTAGCCCCGCCCTGCCTTACTAGAGACTCTAATGGCGAATTCCGGTTCAAATTTAATTTTATTGAATAAAGTATGGTAAATAGTATAAATTTTAAAACAAATTTGGTAGACATTTTTTTGAACTACTCAATATTTCATTTTCCTTTTCTTCATGTGTCAAGGCAACTAAAGATATGATATTCTGATGATTCTGTTTGAATAGTGTTGGCTTTGTATATAGTATATATGTTACGGTGAATGTACATTCTTGGGAAATGTACACTTTTACCGTGAAATGTGCACATTTCACGATATATGTGAACTGAATATAATGCATATGTACATTTCCCGGCAAATGTGTACTATTGCCTCCACGTTTTTGTAAATGTATACTTTCACCAACAAGTTTTAAGAAAAGTTGGAATACAAATCAATTTAAAATTTTGTTACAGTAAAAAAATATTTATTCAAATAAATATAATACAAAAGGTTTTTTATACGGGAAATGATTCAATTAAAAATTGTAAATGACAAAAAAAACATACTTTTTATTGCATATTATATAATATGTCGTAGGTTATGATCCCAATATTCATAAATACAATTTTCGTCCTAGTTTTCTAGGACCAATATGATTGAAATCAAACAAATAATAATAATTACATACTTGGAATTACATAATATTCCAGCATTTTTACAACTCTCTTTCTTCCCTACCACCGGTATATCGTATATTTTCTACGTCCTTTTATTCTTTTCTTTTAATTTTGCTGCTTTTACTTCCAATAATATTTTTCCATACTGATGTTGGTTTAAATGAATATTATTTTTGTTTTTTTGTGATACAATCTGTTTTAGTTGGTTTTTGAATTTTTCTTTTTGTTCCATTGTTTTTTATTTTGTATGCTCACATTTACCATAGACATGGTCATTGTGAATTTAACGTACATTTCCCTCATTTGAAATTGTAAATGTTAGTTGAATGCACATTACTCAAACGAGGAGGCAAATGTGCACATTTACCTGAAAATGTGTACATTTTCTGCAATATCTACTTTTACCGTAACATATATACAAAGGTGTTGGTATACGAAGTAAGCTAAAATGATCTAACCCACTGGTGTGGAATAGACTATTTTTGAAAAATTACCCATAGCCTATAGTGAATGAGTATAGTTGATCAGTATCAGCATTGCTCTCCAGCTGACTATAATTTTACTTGAACTTTGAAGTGGGTAAATTTTTGTTAACATTCGATTATGGAGAAATATTTCACTGGTTATTTCGATTATGAATTCATTAGTGCAATAAAAATTGTGAAAGAGTTAGATCTCCAAAAACTTAACCCACCTGGCAGAAGTGGAGATTCAAATGTTGAAGAATCTTATCAGTCGTCAGGTAGCGATTTTTCACCTTCGAGTGTCCATTCAGACGAATCTAGCTCAGAGGAAGGAATTATAATGAAGAGCAGACAAACAGATGATGATACCACTGAATCTAGAGGAATAAAAAAACGCAGATGAAAAATAAAGATATGAAGGCCAATCAAGAGAAGACAGAAAAAAGTTGAGGTAACACAAATCAGAGATATTTGACAGTGGAAAATGAAGAAGCGGAACCAAGAGCGTTCAATGCTGCATTTTCATGTGTATGCTCAAAAAATTGTATTGAAACGGTTGACGTTAGAGCAAGAGAAAAGTTGTTGGAGCAGTTCTGGTGCATAGAAAGTTTTGAAGGCAGGTGTGTTTTCCTGAATGTATGTGTGTTAAGGAAATAGATAAAAAAGAACGTACACCGAAAAAGAAAAGTCATGAAGATCAAAGACCAGGGTATACTTCATAGAAGATGAATAGGTCTGCAAAGAGGTATTACTAAAAACGTTGCAAATCAATTCGAATTGTATCCGTATAAAACTAAACCACCTCAAAAGCAACAATACCGTAAAAAATAAAAGAGGCATCAGAAGTGGAATACGAAATTCTGTTGATAAAATGCGCATTCAAGATATTATCAATCATATAACTTCATTTCTGACCTACTTAAAACTCTCAATATTGCAGAGATTAAACTACGTCCAAGTTTTCGAGTCCTAATTTGACTTTGAAAAAAAAAATTCATTGACTATATCAGGAACAAACCAGATATGAAGACATATTTTATAAAAACTTCAACACCGCATAAAAACACATGTAAAACGTGTGATGTATTCAAAGTTCAACAGTTCCAGCAACGCGGATAGAGACAAAATACAAGAGGAGCATGACAAGCACCTGAACAAATGTATAATGATTTGAAATTGTCCCAAGGAGATGATATTGTAGAGACATCAACGTTTGATTTACAAAAGATGTAGCCGCTTCCAAAACTACCGACAAGTATTGTTTACTACTAGAGATAATTGAATTTTTATAATTTGGGCATTGCCATGGGAAGCACGAAAAAGAGAATTTTCAATATACGGTTAGAATATGAAGCTGGTCAAGACATTGGCTCCTGCCTTCGAAAATTTGTCATGGAAAATGTTGAAGCTCCAGTAGCTAAACTAAATTAATGGTCAGATTCGTGTAGTGGCCGGAACCGAAGTATAAAGCTTGTTTTAATATTGGTACATCTTCTC
>WOGR01005562.1:0-13711 GCA_015342045.1 Leptinotarsa lineolata | reverse complement strand
AAGACTGGCTTGAAATCAAATGATCTAAATGAACAATTCGTTCAGGCCAGTCTCATCTCAACTACAGAGTAGGTTTATGGTTTGGTTGATGATAGACACTGCCTTGCACTGACGAGTGGCCAAACTGTCCGAAACCGGTCTGCAAGTGTGTTCCAAAAATTAAAAATCGATTCTGGAAGTTGTATCGCCAACAGCATATGCAGGAATTACTTCTGTGAAGAATCCTGCACACCTGTCGGATATAATCCAACCCCTTCGTGGTATTAGCCAGGGGAGTAGTTGTTTTCTGATAGGTGTCAGTCCATACACCTACTGTGTAGGTGAGATGAAACTGGCCTGGACGAATTGTTCGTTTAGATAATTTGGGTTAAAGAAGTTTAATCTTTCTCTTGAAGATGATCAAAAATTACGGTTTGGTAGTCTTGCAAGAAAATAATTGTTTTTTTTAAGAAAAAATTGATCCTGTTACCCAACCAACCTTTCTTCAGATAAATATCATAGTTTCCAAGAAACAATGTAATGAAAACTCACCTCAGTTCATTACAATGAATATTCATACGAGTAAGTTCACCATTCACTTCCTGACAATAATAAAGTAAGTTTGATAATTAATTTCTCACATTATGAATTGTTCATAAAGTAATATCGTTGTGAACACGTCTTTTTCTATTCGTGAGTTCTGAAATAGAATGCGATTATGTAAAGTACATTTGAATGTTATGTATCCTTCGATGGCCATATCAGTAAACCTAGTTGGCGATTCTAGAGGACCATGTTTATCTATCTACAGTACTCAAAATGAACCATGGCCTCACTGCGTTTGAAATTCGTACCTTCACATATATTCAGTGGGCATACTTGAAGACTGGCTGTAAATCAAATCAACTAAAAATACAATTTGTTCAGGCCAGTCTCGACTTACCTACACTGTAGGTTAATGGACTGACACCTATCAGAAAACTACTATTCCTCTGGCTAATACCACGAAGGGCGTTGAATTATATTCATCAGGTGTCAGTGCAAGAATCTTCACAGAAGTATTTTCTGCATATGCTGTTGACGATACAACTGCTGGAATCCATTTTCAATAATAGGAACGGGCACACTTGCAGACCGGTTTCGGGCTATTTGGCCTCTCGTCTGTGCAAGGTAGTGGCCTTCATCAACCTAAAGTTGATGATTTTCCATAATTGAAAAACGAATTCCTGACCAGCCTGAACAAATTGTTCTTTTAGTTAATTTGATTCACAGCCAGTCTTCAAGTATGCCCACTGAATATATGTGAAGGTTTTTCTCCTTATACGAGGAATTGGGCGAATTTCGGATATGAAGTTGGTTAGTACCTTGTTTACCAGATGGAGCGGTGATAAATTTGTTGTGCGGTGACAAATTTGTTGTTTGTCGTTCGCTTTAGCTTGGTTAGAGGAATAAAACTCTGGAAAGAAATTCGATTTTTAATTATGAAATATCATCCACTTTAGGTTGATGATAGCCACTACCTTGCACTGACGAGAGGCCAAATAGCCCAAAACCGGTCTGCAAGTGTGCCCGTTCAAAATTTTATATCGATTTCGGCAGTTTTATCGCCAACATTATATGCAGGAAATACTTCTGTGAAGATTTCTGCACTAACACCTGTTGGATATAATCCAACGCTCTTCGTGTAATTAGCCAGGGGAATAGTTGTTTTCTGATAGGTGTCAGTCCATTAACCTACAGTGTAGGTAAGTCGAGACTGGCCTGAACAATCCTATCAAGACTACGAATTGGGCACACACGCCTAACTCATAGTTACCTCCTCAAGAAAGAAGAAGTCCTCACGTGCTACATCTGTGAAACAATATTAACTGTGAAACACCTTTTGGTGGAATGCCCTCTATACGTAGATAAAAGGTTAGCAAATGAAATCACAGAAAATCTAAAAGTGTTACTGACCGGTCAGTCAAATGATAAACTATTAAAATTTCTGAAAGACATCAATTTCCTACATGAAGTATGAGTTACAAGTTAATTATGAATCACTTATTGTTATAAATGTTTAAAATTATGTATAAAGACATATGTATATAACTGTGAAGCCAATAACCCTGGCGGTTGAGGCTTAAATAAATAAAAAAACATTGTTTTGTTAGTTTATTTAAAATACGTACCGTACACTCTATTATACATTTCTGTTCTACGAATTTATGTCTCAGATCAGTTCTGACGAATCTGCCGGAAAGGTAGCCATTCTAGGAGTAGAAGACAAGATTAGAATTGATAATGAAATTTTGATTCCAGGGGTCAATAAGAGGAAGAAATGAGATAAAATATATCTTATATTTATTGAAAGCTGCGCTGACTAAGGCTAACAGTGAGTTCGAGTTTTATTCATCTCTGGCTATGCAATATTTTGGGCAATATTGATTTTATACAAGATATTTTCTAACTACGGTACGAAACTTCATAGGGTGATTCGTTATGTAGTTCTGAGAAAAAAGTTCTCATGAACATATGTCCGGAGTTGCTTTGTTTCTGAGATACAGGACGTTGAAGTTAAACAAAAAATGTATTGATACACCGATTTAGTTGAAATTTGCTACAGTTATTTGAAGTAATGAGGCGCTTGTTTAGTCCCGAACTAGATCGAAATTGTTAGGTCCAGTGGCGTCTCAGTGGGCACCACAGAAAACAATATTGAGAAAAAAGAACGCCACTGACTTTTTTGTAGATTAGAGTAAGCAACTGAAAATACTACTTTTTCGTTGCTTGTGTTTCCTTCATATTAAGCTTCGTTTTCGAGAAAAAATCACTTCTAAAAAGTTAATAATGAACAGTTCCGACCTCGAAGTGAATGAGCAAAATGTCCAGCTTCTGACAAAATACGCGATTGCAATCGATTTGTCATTGATTGTCTGACACGTTCAAAAATACCTGGAATATTTCTTATGACATTTCAATTGTCAAATATTCGATTCCTGAAGTCATTCACATTTAGTACAGGAGTTTTATGAACAAGAGCCTTCAGATGATCCCATAAATATAAATCATATCAGGACTGCGAGCTGGCAAATTTTGAGGTCCTGCACGTTCAATTCAGCATTTAGGGTAAGTGATGTCGATCTGCTGACAAGCAAAAACACCGTCATGCATGAACCACATGTTGCCTCTTACAAGTACCGGCACTTCTTTTAACAAAATGAGTAGATAATCTCGCAAAAAGTCCGTGTAGGATTCACCTGTTAATCTTGCTGTTAGAAACTTTCACTGATATGACAACACTATCAGGCAACTGGTCTTCAAAGCAGGTGTTCATGATATGCAAAGTGGCTTCAATTTTTTCTCGAAAACGAAGCTAGATATGAAAAAAACACAAGCGACGAAAAAGTATTTTTATTTGATCAATCTAAAAAACTAAAAACTGCAACAGGTCAGTGATGTACTTTTTTTCCCAATAATGTTGGCTGTGGTGCCCACTGAGACTCCACTGATCCTAATAATTTCAATCTAATCAGGGCTAAATAAGTACCTTGTTACTTTAATTAATAGTAGTAAATTTCAATCAAATCTGTGTAAGGATATATATGATATTTTATAAATTCATTTTTTAACCTCAACGCCCTGTATCTCAGAAACGAAGTAACTCTGAACATATGTTCAAAGGAATTTTTTTTACCGACCTAACGAATCACCCTCTGAAGTTTCGTACTGTAGTTAGGAAACACCCTGTATATTACAACATAAATTATAATCGTTTATGATCGTTTCAGTTCATTTTATGTTTCACTGATAAAATGAATATATTGATAATCTTTATCTTCTTGCAACTAGTCTATATTCAAAAGTTGGTATTTTATAGATTTATTCTTCTCTAGCTGAAATTACTTATATATACATATTCAAATTTGAGGTTGAAAAGTTAGTTTTGAAACTTTATATTTTATAGAAAGGAAACTAGTGAAATTCCTGGTGTAATGGAGAATGGTGGCTGTTTATTAACAGGCGCAAAAGATATTGCCTTTGGAGATTTCCTTCTTCATGTAGATTAAACATTCATATATAAAACAGGAAGGAAGTGTTAAAATTCCAAATTGTCTAAAAATTGGTTAACGGAAAAAGAGATTTCAACAGATTTAAGAAAATGAAATAGAACTGAGTTCTGCTTAGGTAGGGACCCCTGAAAAACCATATTTATGTATTGTTTCTTTGAAAGTGGTTGAAAATGTTTCATGGCTAATTTCATCAGTTCGGACTTACATTGTCTAATATGATTCTAATGTGATTTGAAGTCTCTGAAAGCAAAATAAACTTAAAATGATTGGCTACAAATATCAATTATATCGAGCACCTTCATAATATGGAACCATGGTAATTCAGAACTAGACACCTTTCTGGAGCACATCAACAGCGTAAAACCTTTCATCACCTCCACAATGGAGAAGAAAGTCCACAACGAATTGCCATTCTTAGACGAATTGGTGAAGAGGGCCGACACTAAGTGGGAAACATCTGTATACCGGAAACCCACTCACACGGGATCTGAACCACGAATCCAACCACCATCAATCGACTAAAAGAGGAATCATCAAGACTGTAGTGGATCGTGCTTTTGGGCTTTGCAATATGAAGGAAGGCATCATCAAAAAAGATCTTTAACGGATACTCCAAAGTGATGGTGGAACAGATATTGGCTAGAAGGCCTCACGAACAAGAGAATCCGTCACAACCAGTGATCGCCCTTCCTTACGTCAGAGGGTTGTCGAAAAGGATAAGAAGAATTGGGTCCAAGTACAACATCAGAACCTGCTTTAGATCCGGAAACACTATCAGTAGCAGCCTTACGAAAACCAGGCCACCAAACGCGCACTGCGATGCCAAGAATTGCATTTACCGGATACCCCGTGAGTGCGGCAAATCCCATATCGGTGAAATTAAGAGGCCATTGAAAGTCCAATTGCCGAGCACAAGAGAAGCACACAGCGAAAGGAAACCAGCAATTCGGCAGTAGCAGAGCATGTTTGGACTCATCAACATAACATCAAGTAGTCCCAAGTTGAGATTATCCAAGGGAGAAACACTGGTTCAAGAGAAAGTTCAAAGAAGCTACATATATGTTGTTCAACGACGCTTTCTGCTTCAATGCAGAGAAAACTAGCCTTCTAACCTTCAAATGCATTCTGAACCTCTTATATTTGACACTACAACCATTGAAAACAAACTCTGTACCAAATTTCCTGGAATTGAAATTGATAGTAACCTAAAATTCCATATCCACATCCAAAGTCTCAAAAGGAAACTGGCTTCAGGCCACTTTGCAGTGATAGTTGTGTCTGAAGAACTGGGTCTGCCAATGAGTAAGCTGACATATTTTTCTCTGATCGAATCACAACTGCGATATGGAATTGCATTTTGGGGTTATTGCTGCAAGCAGTTGTTCGATTCTGTTTTCGTCCCGTAGAAACGAGCAGTCAGATTCATTGTAAACCGTTAGTTATAAAACATAAAATTTTAACACTAACTTCCATTTTTATACTTGAAACTCTATGTTTGGAGCATAAGCAAAAAGTCCAATGTCTCCGATACTGAGCGTACTAGAACGACCCATAATACTCGCCAAATAACGAGAAAAACTGACCTCTCCCCATTCCCCACTTGGAATTAACGAAAAAATCAATGTATGAGATCAAAAAATATATAACAATTTGTAACCATGTTTGAGAGGAATCTCCATACACCATATTTTTCGAAAAAAGTCCAAAAAAATACTCTTGCTGAAATTCTACTATACCCTACAGGAGTTTTATGATGATGCTCACTTTCTTGTATTGTGATAGATTTTTGTATTTGTCAACTTGCTTTATGTACTATGTAAATAAGAATATTTTTTCGGTGATGCTCAATTTTTGTGTTATGGAAATTTTTGTATTTGTCAATTTGTGTTAGGTATATAGAATTCTATTTCTCGAATTTAGGTATATACTCCCTTTAGATTATAGAAAGCTTTGTTGATAAGAATATCTTTTCTTGGACAATAAAGTATATTGATTGATTGATTAATTGAAGTCCGAACTAAAAAAAATTCATATTGCCTTCATTTGCACTGTTTTTATTGTGATGCATTTCATTTTTATGAGTGTTTAATTCAGATCCGTTACTTTTCTATCATTGGTACTGAATTGTTGATACAATTTTCTTGAATTCAGTGGCAAATAAATAAATTGTTATTCCAGTTAAGAATAATGAATTTTCAGTAACTTTACTCTTTATTCAAAAGTCTATAATTATGTTTTGTATAATGGATGTTAGATATGATACAACACGGATGTTTTGAACAATGAATCATGGGTCTAGCAAACTTCTTGGTTTTTATAAATTAGTTTTTGGTTCTAGGAATGACAAGTAAATGTATTTAATCGCTACATCTAGAGTAGTTATTGATGAAATATTTTTAATCATTCCCTTGAAATAAAATTAACAAACAGATATTTCAACAAATGCTGAATCCCTCAAAAAAGCACTTTTTCCAGATTATTACTTTCCATAACACGTACAAACAAAGCTGTATAACCTATATTGTTATCTCAATGGATAATCTGTTCAAATATTTTCATTGCTACTCTGATTGGTAATTAATCTCTATGGTTACTAGATTTGTTTCTACCTTTTGTTACAGTGACACTACTAAAACTTTTCATCAGGCTATTTAGATAAAGGTATTAATTTTCTGCGATTCCACGTGTAACGTTGCCTAATTCTATGAAAACAACTGTCTTTCAAAAACTTTTTGCTTACTTCAAAGCAACAAACTATGTACAGTATGTCTCAGTAAGTTGGAACCAAATGGAAAACATTTTATCATTCCTTTCAGGACAAATATTATTCTCCATGTAAAATCTATTGAGACAGAAACCCAAAATCCCGAGTGTTGTTGCTCGTAGGGGCTCCAGTTGGTTAACGGAAAAACAGATTTCAACTCCTGATTTTCCTGAAATGGCTTTCCTTTTTATGAGATGCGAAAGCAATGCAGAAAAATTCCCAAAACCTCTGAAATTGATTCCCGTATATACTAAAGTAGTGATACACGTTAGAAAAAACCTTCTCGGAAAGTTTATTATTCCTCAAGGATCCCATTCTCCAAACGATGGTTTTCTAAAAAAGTGTAGTTCTTGATGAGTTCAGTTGACTTTAAAGCGATGGTTAGCATTATTTCAACGCGGTTTTCTCTCACATACCACCCTGGGTAGAATCAAGCAGGCTAGGTATGTCTAACACATTCCTTGACATTATCCATAAAAACGAAAAAAGTCCCAAATCTTCAGTATACTTGGGAGCTCAGGTTTCACTTTCTGGCGAAGGCGATGAAGAAGAGAACTGACAGAGTTCAAATCTTCTTGAATAGCAATAATAATAATATAATAAAAATAATAATAAATTGTTTATTGTTTGCTGGTAAAATAATTACAGAACTGTAAAACTTAATCTAAAGAAGGCAGTAAAACAAAAGGAGTAGTGTTAGGTCAGTTGACCGATTCTTCCACACTCCCCTAAAAAAAATAATAGATAATGAATTATTATTGAAAGAGAAATTAGAAAAAAAAGATTATTGAATAACGTTAGCTCCCTAACTATATTATCAAAGGGGATCTGTTGGGAGGTAGGTTGAACTATATCGTTTACTTGAACTATATCTATAGGCTATAGGCAAGATGTCGAAAAAGGTCGCTGAGGCTCGCATTAGGGAAGAATTACTACGGATGATGGCGCTACTCAAAATGATAAAAGCTGATCGAAATAAAAGAATGTGAAATATAGGTTATGTTTCTTGTTTTGCGGTTTGGTGTGTTTTAAGTTGTTTACTTGTGGATTTGTGAGAGTGATGTTTTTTTGATCCGATTACTATGATGTAAAATAAATTAATTTTACTAACGGTGGGTACAAGCAACGATTTGTGGAAACAGCTGATAAAACTTGGTTATTGTTTCACCTTCTGTCATTGTTCTAATATTTCCGATGGACGTCGTATCTGGATTATGAACTTCCTTATAAAATTTAAGAGGATTTTAATCGCGATGTCATTAATTCATTACAATTCAGCTCTCTTTCCGTAGATTCATTTGATGATGATGAGAACCTTGTTATTTTTCCTTGAAACTAAAAGCAATGTTTTTGTGTCTTTCATTATATATTATTCTCAATTAGTTTTCAGACCGTTATGAGTTGCTTCAGATCATGAAATAATTTTGTCCGGATTTCAGCGACAGGTTGATTTTGCATACTCAATATTTACACTCCGAGAGTCGCGCCACTTGAACTAACACGAATTATCTCGCGGTTCTGTGAGATACACACCATAGGACTCGCTGTCAGGTTAAAGTCAAACTGTTTTATTAGGTTGTTTCAAAAGTTTTGTCCGTTTTTATGAGTCTACTTTGAACTGTAATATCTCGGTGAATACCAATTCAATTTAATCAAAATGAATGTCATTTGAATCAGTGCACTTTTGCCAACGTAACACAAGTCGATTAATTTTGTCAGCATAAAAATTATATGCTCAGGATTCCACGAAGTCGACGAAGATCGTCCTGCTTAAAAAAATGGTAGTCGGTTGGCGAGATGTCTGGTTAGTATGGTGGGTGAGGCAAAACTTCGACCCTCAATTCGTCTAATTTTCGGACGGTGATTTGTGAAACGTGCGGACGTGGATCAAGATCGGACCTTTTCTGTTGACAGTGCCGTCTGCTGCTGACGTAATTTTTGGTATATTTCGTCGATTTCCTCACAATAAGACTCTGCTGACCACCATGCTGTAACCATGGTCTTTTTTTTCGTGGGTTTTCGTCTTTGGGAATGGCCTGAGTGGCTCATCGGTGTCCAATCACTGTCAACGGGACGATCCGATACAAAAAAGGATCGTTTTGGTTGCGCAACAGCAAAGAAGAAAATACCTCGAAACGTGACAATTTCTGTCGATCGTCTAAATGTATGTAGGTTCGTTTTATGTTGTAGATGAAAAAGGAATTTTAAATATTCCAACTGGGGAGCCAGCCGCGAGGGAAAAAGGTGCGTTCATAAAATAAAGTTACCTTTTCATCACTGTTTTTCCGTACCGGTATATTTTTGGAGTCTGAAATTGTGTATGAAGTCATTCTATTCCGGTCCACCAGTTTTGTCAGTTCATCACGATTTCGCGAAGTTCTTCTAGGGTATTTTATTTCCTCTTGTTTTGGAAATATTCGGGGCTGATTTGAACACTGGAAATGATCAAAACATTTCGGATAACATTAAGATACTTGGTAAGACATTCAAATATGTTGCCATTTAAAAAAGTTGGGTGGTAAGCCATACACTTTAGTTACGAGTCACGAAGATTTTTGGCATTGCTGTTCAAGAAATCTTCAGGGTGAGAAGTTTATGTTAGGAAAACCTGTAATGTGTAGGAGTATCGGTATTAATTTTTCTGGTAATAGGTTAAAGAAATGAGATTGGACATGGGAGATACTTAGCTAGACATAAGAACTGGTCATGTGAAGTCCCTTGCAACTAGTTGCATCAGTCTGTCCTAAGAGAATTTCGTAGGAGCGTTCATACTGATGCAACCACACGACTGGTTGTATTCGACTGGACATGCCGTGATCAGTTGCATTGGTTTGCATATCTATCATCATTTTCAAACGGTTTTATTTAGTTTGCCCTGTTTGTTTGGTTTGTTTGGGTCAAATTTAGTAATGGAAGTTTGAGCCCCTTCCTGTTGACAGATTGATCTGATATTTGGTACACACATTTAGTTTTGATTACAATAGCCGCAGCTACAAAATGGCGGATTACGTATCATTTTACAACGACCTCAATATGGGTAACAAATGACAGGGCTTGACTAGTAGAATATTAGTACACTTTGAAAAAGATGCAAATTCAAGATGTACAAAATGGCGGATCACATAA
The DNA here is from genome assembly GCA_015342045.1 of Leptinotarsa lineolata. NCBI lineage: Eukaryota > Metazoa > Arthropoda > Insecta > Coleoptera > Chrysomelidae > Leptinotarsa > Leptinotarsa lineolata. The sequence continues at coordinate 3,790 of WOGR01005562.1, read as the reverse complement.
TATTTCACAACTACCTCGATATGCAATATTCAAATTCAAGATGGCCGCAGATACAAAATGGCGGATTACATATTATTTCACATACCTTAATATGGGTATCAAATGAAAGGGATTGACTAGTAGAATATTAGTACACTTTGAAAAAGATGCAAATTCAAGATGTACAAAATGGCGGATCACATATTATTTCACAACTACCTCAATATGGGTATCAAATGACAGGGCTTGACTAGTACTATAGTAGTACACTATGAAAAAGATGCAAATCCAATTTAATCTATTCAAAGAACTTTATCAACTCAGAATCGGGATACAAGCATGGATCTCCCATCCAAGTCAAGATTTTGTTTCGTGTCGAGGACTCTGTGGCGTTAGGGTGGATGAAAATAAGGTCGTTAGCGTTTTATTCTCAAGACTCAGCTCAGGCTCTCAGGCATATTTAAATTATATATTATAATGTCTATTACTCGTGGGAGCAACATGGCAAATTTTCGTGTTGAACGGTTTTATTGAAAAAAGAATATAATAATGATGTAGGTAAATGTACTAAAAGCTGAAAAATAATTCGAAAGGTCCTAGGTAGCAGTCATCACACCACTCTCCTCAGCAATCTACGGTATTGATCAGATAAAAAAATAATGAAATCGTTGAGCGAAGTATTTACATATTTATTCACGTTACGCTACGCCCAACGATTGCATACTTTTTTTTTATCTGATCAATACCTTATATTGGTGAGGAGAGTGGTGTGATGACTGCTACCTAGGACCTTTCGAATTATCTTTTAGCTTTCATCTACATCATTATTATCTTTTTTTTCTATAAAACCGTTCAAGACAAATCATTTTTTTACTCATTTTATTTTTATTTTAAAGCAAAATGAACGATGCTTGGCAGAAGTAATTATGTCAAGCAGTTCTACGAAGGTTGTTGGACTCATCCTATACATAGATTTAGATTTAACCGGGTCATTCTTCGTTCAAAAATTTCTACAAAATACGGGTGTACCCGGAAACTTCTTTTCTTTCTTCTACGAGAATATTTTACCAAGAAATAATAACATCTCGTCTTCTGACGACTCCATTTCGACTCGATTATAGTCTCATCGATTGTACAATGTGAAAACACGGATCTCATGCAACTAATTGCATGATTAGGTCGTGTGAGTTGCGTTGCATCAGTGTGTAACTTGCCTTGGCTGCAGGCAGTGCAACTAAACGGACTGAGACAGCGAATGTGAGGTACTGTATCACAGGAATCAAGCAATTGATGAACAGGAGTTCAAGTTCAAGACAGTTAGTTTACATAAGTTTTTAGTTACATTGGTTGTGGGGGCCCTTCTATGGGCTCATACCTTTTCAGGGTTAATGTACAGGAGACTATAACAAATATCCAACAATAGACCCCTACAAACTTATACAAAGATTGTTAGGATGGGTGTCATGAAAAAGATGGGGGACAATGCAATGAGCCCTTTAAGCTGCAGTGTTTCCTAGGGACAGGGACAAAATGAAGTGACAAGAAAAATGTCAATGAATGAGCGCTAAGGATTTTCGATCGGACAAAGTCCGAGAAGTATGACGTGAACCTACACATTATAATTAAATGATGAGAACGTGTATTTCCAGTTCTCTTTTTTTTATTGTTTGTAGAGCTATTCTCGCGACTCGACAGTTGTTAATGTTATGTCACAGAGTCAGGGGACGTTGTTTTGAACCCGTCAAGTCGTTCTGCCTCCATGTGCGAAATTCAAAGTTCAATTTCGCCGCGATCCTTCGTGCACGAATCGAGTTCCGGTGTTTGGATTGGTCGAAGAAACCAACAGACGGTTTGTCCGGCTGCTGCCTACGTCCCATAGCGCCAGCGCTGCCAGATGCAAATGCATTTCTTGAGATTTGAAGATTTATTTATGACTTGAAGACAGCGATTTTTTATTCATTTTATGTGATATCTCAATAAATATGGAAGTCACTGATAATTTCTGAGTATATTTCCGAATTTGGCTTCCAGTCAGTTCATTTTTGATTACTGGTGATAATAAAATGATCTCGTAAGGACAGGAGCTGAATTCGCAGAACGAGTAATAGATCCTGAAAATGTTGGAAATCAAAAGGAAGCGAAATAAGATTTACAAGTGATTGTTGAAAGAATTATCTCGTGCAAGTTTTTGTTTCAGATTTATCTATGCACTCGTTTCATGATTCTGTGTGTTCTCAGCATCAAGATTGTTATATACATTCCATCCTCGTTTTTTGATACCCTCAGGAAATTGAAATGTGAAAATAGAAGCTATATGAGATATGTGCACAATACTCATTTCAATGTCACGTGGCCACAAATATTGTGAATGACTGAAAACAGATTACTCTGTTTGCTTTTTTTTAAAGGGGATATATGCAAACTCCCCATCATATTGGTTTTAATTTTGCCATTATTGATTTGACAGTTGAATTGTTTCGTGTCAGATTGAAACTGAATGTTCATGCGGAAGAATTCCTTTGCAAGAGGAAAGATGAACATTAAACGGGGCTCGCTTTAAAATAAATTGTATGCGAATACTATAATATGAGTATAATTGAGGGAAACTAATATTCCCAAGTATCATTTTCTAAACTTCCTCTATGAAAACCCAGGCTTAGTATTTGAAAAAATATAAAGATTGTTGATCAGGTTATTCAAAAAATATCACCTGGCAACACTGAATAGCGCACCGTAAGTTTCTCAACGGTTCGGTTTACTTCAATAATAATCTGCCGGTTGTTGCGGGTCGGTATTGTTGTTTCAAGTTCGGTTTTTCTATAATTCAATTGAATTACTAATAGTGAATCGTCGGTACGACGTTTTTTTTTCTTGACTCTATTGTTAGTGGTTTGAATATTGCGGTAAAATGGTGGCCAACAAGCTGGTAGGTTATTTAGTTTTTTTTCGAGTTGGGGTTGTCAGGTGTGCAATGTCTTTGTCTGGGAACTGAGAGCCCTTTTGAACTTGCTGCGACTTTTTTCACGTCGTCACATCAAAATTTCACTGAAACTCCAATAGTGAAGGAATGAAATTCCGTATAAAAGTTTTCTAGAAGAAATTGATATAAAAAAATGGAAAGGAATGAATCATGATTATGAAATTTAGGGTTATATGAAAGCGTATTCGTTAAGAAAACTACTCAATGTGGCTTGAAGTGAAAATGAATTGAGAAATGGGTCAAATAATAAGTAGAATTTCGATAATATAGGTAAATAAAAAAAGAATGAAAAATACAAAACACTTGATTTTTTTACTTTCAAAAATATTTTAACAATTTATTCATATTCATTTCAAGCCGCAATAATTTCTTTTATCTGCAAATTATCGTTTTCACACTTATTTCGCTAAGGGTATTTTTAAAATTCCATTAACCCTTTACCGCATCATGTGCCAAATATGGTACAAAGCAAAAATTATTTGATTTATAATACTTGAGAACGAATTTTGTCGTCATTTCATACATGACCATATCTGGCACGAACGAGTGCATTGGAAGGAGTCTTCAAGTTCATTCTTGTTAGAAATTTCATTTGTCACGCTTGGGGTGATCTTTGCTGTCCATTTACAGTGATATTAAAAACATCTCTAGGTAAGTTCAGTAGTGAAAAGTTTTTCAGAACCATTGAACAATTCTGGAAACAAGTATGTACCTTATATGGCGCATCATGCAATAATGGATCATCCTGACAATATGATCATGTTTTCAGGTATGGATCCCAAAGTATTTTATGGCAAGATGACTGCCGTAAAAATTCCTTGTATCGATAGT
>WOGR01005561.1:0-13711 GCA_015342045.1 Leptinotarsa lineolata | reverse complement strand
GATGAAGGTAACGGAGATTGTAAACACACATGGAAAATCATAAACAAAATATCCAATACCAATAGCCAGATGGAATTACCTCTGAACTCATTTGTTTGTCCATCTAATAAAGTTATGCTACAAAAATGGGAACCTACTCAACCAATTGAAAGAGTCAAGAGTTATACCCGTTTACAAGGTTGGCAACAGACAAAAAATGAAGAATTATAGTCAAGAAAAGATTACTTGAGTTTCTCAACAAGCACCATGTTATAACCGACAGATATTTTCGATTTATTCAAAACTCGAACACTGAAAACTCTGTTTTATATTTTGTGGAACACACAATAATAATAATGGATGAATCATCGAAATGTTGTTGTTGGGGAAACTTTTTGGGTATGGAATACGAGGGCAGTTTGGAATTATTGCGGAATTATTTGTCATAGAGAATAAAAAAGGTTGGGATAGGGAAAGAACTCAGCAATAAAGCAAATATATCTGTTGGTTTTAGGTCCTGAGTAGTTGGGAGTTATTATCGACCAACACATCAGATGGGATGACCATGTTGCAAATTTCATGAAAGACTGAGACTTCTCATGTATAAATTTTATATGCTCTGAGATATTTTGTCACAGAAAAAACTGTTCCTGTTCCTCTTTGCTCATGCTACGAGAGTTCGTTTTGTGTGATATTATTGAAACTAGTATTCTCATTTTGAACTTCCATTTTATTAGTGCACCGCTCTTCACACTGTATTTTGAACATATATAGCTACCTTTTGTAGTTAGATCTTAAAATAAAACATATGTCATGAGATATGTTGAATTTTCTTTACATTTCAACGAAAAAACAATTCAAAAGTATCAAGTATTTTTAATTTGTTTCCGCGACCCACCCAAATTGCTCCCGCGACCCACTAGTTGGTCGCGACCCATAGTTTGGGAACCACTGCTCTAACGGAAAGTTCAATGTGCTTGTTTCCTATACTCTCAATAATGGAATCAACATTCTCATTACTGATATTTTTATTCAGTTCATTAATTTTAGCAAGTTCTTTGAAGACAATAATCACTTAGTGTTTGCCTCTTCTTATGAATGAATATGCCCGCGTAACCAACAGATCGAAAACTTGTATTGATAATATCATTATCAAATCCGAAGTACGATTTACTTTGGCTGTTATAGACTCCTGTCTTTCTGATCATGGTGCTCAATTACTCAACATCCATAATCCAATGTTGAATAAAATAAATGATTTCATATACAAAAGATTATTTCCGGAAAAAAATATCGACAATTTTATTTCACAATTAGAGCAACATAGTTGGAATGGAATATTTCTAGAGTCTAATGTAAATGAGAAATAGAATACTTTCATAAAGGAAATACAAGAACTTTTCAATTCCAATTTCCCTATCAGAAAAATGAATAATAGAACAGTCAAACAAAATAAATGGATAACCAAAGAAGTTCAAATTATAAAAAATATAGTAAGTACTCTACAGTTAATGACAGTTGTCAACTGTCAATTCAAAAATGTATATAACGAATATAGGGAAGCATATAGACGATTTATGAATGAAACAAAAAGTGAACAGTTCATTAATTTAACACAAAACAGTGATAATAAATCAAAAACCACCTGGAATGTAATATATTCTCTAAACAAGAAATATTCAAAAAATGAAATTGTTTTGCCTTGTAGTACCATGAATTATGTTGATCTAGCGAACGGCTTCAATGCCCACTTCCTGAATTCTTCGCATCTTACTAGCAAAAAAGAATAATGTAATGAGGTAAATATCACAACAACTAGTTGCCAATATTCAATATTTCTGTATCCAATCAGTGAAGAAGAAATTATTCAGGCAAGCAGAAAACTTAAAAACAAACTAAGAAGCTGTACTGATAGTTTTCCACCTAAATTATTGGAAAAGTGCGCTCATTCACTTTTCACCGTACTCTGTCATATTTTCAATATTTGTTTAGAGACAGGAATATTTCCAGACTAAATGAAGCTTGCAATAGTGTTTCCACTTTATAAAAAGGGAGAACAGAACGATATGGGTAATAATAGGCCAATCAGTTTGTTGACAGCTTTTTTTAAGTTATTCTTCAATGCCTATACTTTGTTCAATGATTTCCAACACGATTTTCTCAAAGGAAAAAATACAGAAACAGCTGTGTTTGATTTCATAGACGAAATTCATTCTTTACTAGAACAAGACTCTATGGCTTGTAATGTTTTTCTGGACCTGAGTAAAGCTTTTGACTGTGTGGATCATTCTGTTTTATTACAGAAGTTGTGTCATCATGGTATCAGGGGTAGAGCTTTAGATCTCATGAAATCGTATCTTAGCAACAGAAACCAAAAAGTTTGCATTCAATATCAAACAGAAGTTTTTTACTCTGACATAGCTGATATTCATAAAGGTGTTCCACAGAAAGTGTGCTAGATCCTTTGTTGTTTATCATTTATATAAACGATTTTTCGGAAATTTTCAAAAATACTAGCACCAAACTTGTTAGTTATGCTGATGATTCCAATCTTGTTATACCTTTCGACTGCCATATGAATTTGGAAAGTTATATCATGAATGTTGTTTCTACATCCCCAACATATTTCATTCAAAATGAACTTCTTCTAAATAAATTGTATAGTTTTCAGAACAGATAATACTTCCATCATTATTCCAGAGTATGTGAACATGGGCCCTGAAAAGTTGAATTTCTCATCATGTACAAAAATGTTAGGGGTCTATCTAGATGACAAATTAAACTTTGACGTACATATTGAGCATCTTGCAACAAAAACTGGCTAGCAAATGTTATCCAATCAGAATTTTGAGAAGTCATTTGAATACTGCTGCACTGAAAACAGCATACTATGGAACCTTGTATCCTTTCCTCAAATACGGAGTTATGTTCTGGGGTGAAAGCATTAACTTGAAATGAATTTTAATTATGCAAAAACGTATAATAAAGAATATGCTTAACATGAACTCAACAGACTCCTGTCGCGGAATTTTTAAAAGTAATAAATCACTTACTTTATATGGGATCTATATTTATGTTTGTGTTATTTTCGTTTATGACAACAGAGAAAAATTCATTATTCATTAAAACATTCATGACTACCATATTAGGAACAATTCGAACCTCGTTCTTCCTAAACATAGTCTAAGAAATACAGAAAGAGGCCATCAAACTTTACAATCATTTACCACTGACAATCAGGGAAGAAGGCGGACAGCTTACTTTCAAAAATCTAGTTTTCGATTTGTTGTGTAACATGGAACCGTATTCGATGCAAGCATTTTCAATGGCAAATTCATGACGATTGCAGAAAATAGAAAAAGGATAGATATTAGTATTAGCCATCAAAATTTTTATAATCCTAACAAATATAGACATAATATATGCAAGAATATATTTTCATTTTCATTATATTTTGAAATCTATATATTTTAGACAAATACGTTTATATCTGTGACACTAATCTTTTTTTTTGTTTCAATATTGAATCACACAAAAATATACTCCCACGAATTTATAAACCTGAGATAATATTTTGTTTTTTTTGTTGTATTTTAGTTATATATTTATACCTTACTGAATTTTTCATATGTTTAAATTCGAAAACTTCAATAAATCTATCTATCTACTGTAGATCAACCACTTCGGGTCTCATCTTCGAGGCTAAAATCTCCGGAAAAAAGTGTCGCAAACCAACGTCGATTAGTGAATTCATTAACACTATCATTGTCAAATGCCTGGTTTATTTTTGGACTCTTTGGGCAACGCTTTGGTTCAATTCGAATTGGTAAAGAAAAATTGGCCGAAAATCTCTTAATGACATCATATAGCAACGGTCGGCAACAGGCGGACCGCAATCCGTTTGCGGACCACGAAAGGTTGAACCTCGGACCGCCAAATATTGTAATGTGTTGTATATCAAATATAAATTGATACGTAGATAAGGTATACTTTACTTTAATTGATTAAAATAATATTTTTAAGCAACATATGATTTAACTTGGTACTTATTTTATTTTAAGTTTCCTAGATAACCTGTTTCACAAGTACCTATAACTGATATGGTTTGATTAGTTTCCTATCAAGTCTCTGTGTGTGTATGTTTGTGCGAATTAGTTCTATCTCATATGATTTAAATATTTTCTAATCTTTCTCACGCACACGTAACATGCATAGGTCGAACTACGTACCATTTTTACAGAAATATGCGCTTTCAACTGACTTGCCCCAGCAATAATTGGCAAAGAAAAAGGTGTAGTAAAGAGAATCAGGGATAAAAACCCAGGTCTAATATCGTATCAGTGCATAATTCACTAGGAAATCCTTTGTGGAAAGCTTGGTGCTACACTGAAAGAAGTGATGGATAGCTTGCTCAAGTTGAATAGTTTCATGAGGCCTCATTCTGCTCTTCAGCACATTCTTTTTGAATGTGATTCAGCGTATTCTGACTCACTGCAACACAACAATGTTCGTTGGTCAAGTAAAGATCGAGCTGTTGGAAGTTTCTGGCTAATAGAAAAATAAATAACCTCTCCCAAAATTTAGATACGCAGGGAGCCAGAAAGCACTTTAAGTTCATAACCAAACAAGCGCAATATGCTGGTTGTGGCTTTTCTAAACAATCATTTGTATATTTTAACGCGCTCGACACAAATTTATAGGGAAATGAAAAATTAATATGTAATCTGATACAAAGCGTGACTGCTTTTCGTAGCAAGCTGGATATCCTAAAAAAGATACTGCAATAACATAATGTTCAGATGATTTTGAAATAAGTGCAATCAGTTTGAAATCAGTGAGAAAAATTATATTTATACGTACTCAAATCAAATTATCAAATCGATATGTAAAGGGGTATTATCAAAACACTTCATGATGGATCCAGGCTTATTTCATCCAAAACACAAATGATCCATCAACTCAAATCAATGAAAGAGGAACAAAAATAGTCAAAAAATTGCATTAACCGTGTTCCGTGGGTATATGATTGAACATATACATATGAGACTTCAACGCATCTTAAAATAAGAGAATCTGAACACCAGAGTAATATAAAGGGCCGAGATATGATAAAATTCAGAATATATGAACATTTTTCTGGTTGATTTGACCGTTAATTTCATAAACTATACAAACTTTATTATCAAAAAATATATCACGACATGTTTCGCTAACACAGTAGCTTTTTCGTAGTGAATTGTGGACTCATTTCACTACTTAATTAAGTACTTATTCGTAAGATATAGTATGAAAATATATGAGCATATTTTAAAAAATTTCTGATGACAGAACTCGATAAAATAGAACAAATCTGAAACAATCGGCCTGTATAATATCGAAATAGACATGAGGATTTGCTATCATGCTTCATCAATTCCAATCAAACGTGGCTACCCTGAGAAATAATGATGAACAATATCCCTTCTCCAAATTAGTTCAATTCTTTTTTATGTATTCCTTCTGATATTATCTTCAAAATGCAATTCAGATTTGTGGCAGCTTTATTTATTATTCAAATGATTGAAAGAAATACAGACAGTACATTCAATATTTCAGGAAACTTTTGAAATAATTTCAAAAGCTCAAAATCACTCATGCAATATTTTCCTGTTTATACATGTGTTTACATATTATCTCCAACTTCTCGTTCGCAATTAGACAAGTCCTTTGTGAATATAAGGAAAATGAGATTATGATAATAAACATTGAAAACGGAATCATTTTACTAGAGGGCATGTTTTACAGTGTTTTGGGTAATAAACAAGAACTCCACGTAGACCTCTATAGTATGTTTATTATTCAGTGAAACAATAACATTCGATAGTTCTCATTAACTCAAAATTATTATCGTTATATCGATAAAACTGCCGTTGTCCAAATTCATTGAAGAGAGATAATTACTCGTATATACGTTTGTAATACTCAGGGTGTGGAATGAAAATTATGTTGTTGCTTTTATTGGCAAAAATAATTTCAATTTGAATTGATTTTGATGGTAGGAACAGTATTTTATAATTATATGAATGAATTAATAAAATGAGAATGTTGTTTTGTTAATATACATTGTTACGGTTTTACGGTTGATGACAGTGATCATTCGAAAATTTGAAGATTCCCTTGTATTTATCTGGGTTGTGCTCTCTATTGTATGATCAAACATTTGAATTTCATCAGTTCGCACTTCCATTATCTAATATTATATGAAATGATTTGAAATCCTTGAAATAACCAATACAATTGAAAATGAAAAAAAATATCTGAAAATAACAAATATATTGAGCAAAAAAAACTCGAAATGAATTTACAGCAAAATAAAATACAAGTAAAAAATTGAACAATGAAATAAAAAAGGAATATAAAATTAAAAATTAAGACTACACAAAGTGAGTGAGCCTACTTGAAGACTGGCTGTGAATCAAATTTCCTAGGAAATTTGAAATCTAAGAGATTTCAAGCTGTAATGTATTCAACCCTAATTTGAGGGTGATATTCATTACTCAAAATAACCACAATAGTTTCTGCTTTTACATTTATTTTTCCACACTGTTGCATGAAACAATCCGTAGCTCTTCGAGCCTTCAGAACATAAAAACATCAATATACATAAACTAAACTATTCATTCTCAACTTACAGGATGATTTACACTAATATTCTACATTTCCTCCTTTCAAATAACAAAGTATAATATATTTGGAATCCTTGAATGTTATTTATAATTGAGCCGATGAATGACTTTAACAATTCTTGTAGGTCTTGTAGGTATAGCTTCACTGACCGAAGTAGTAGAAACGTCATTTGAATCTTTTTTTACATCTTCTGAGCTGTTGACTAAAGATGTCAACTCAGAATCTCTCACATGAAACTTTCAAATGTCTTTTCCACTCAACGTTACTCAACTCTGGAATTTTTACTACACACATAACATTTGCAATTTTTTTCATTATGATTGCTCTGATCCATTCAACGACACCTTCATTCCTGTAATCACGTGCGGTCACATGTTCACCTGATTCAAAAACTAAAAATCTTTTACCTCTAGAATACATTTTTTGTTTCTCTTGAACTGCTGTAACGTGATTTTTCAAATTCGTTCTGTTACCTGGTAGAAGATTATCAAAACGTGTACGCAAATTTTTTTTGAACAATAATTTTGCTGGACTCATCTTGGTGGTTGAGTGCGGTGTGGAACGATAATCAAACAAAAAATTATTCAAGATCAAATTCAAATTTCCATTTTTATTTTTTCCCATTGCGTTTTTCAACGCATTCTTGACGGTTTTCACCGAATTTTCCGCCACTCCATTAGATGATGGGTGAAAAGGTGGAGAAGTGATATGCAAAATATTATTATTATTCATTAGAACAGAAAGAAGTACCATTTTCTGTAACAATTTGCTGGGGTGAACCAAATCGTGCAAAACGTTATCTTAAAATCTCTATTGTGAAATTCGATGCAATTGATGATCTCATAGAAAATACTTCTAACCATTTACTGTGCGCATCCACAATTACAAGAAAATATCTATCATGGAATGAACCCATAAAATCCAAATGAAGTCTACTCCACGGTTGTTCTGGCCAAGGCCATGGATGTAAAATCGATATGTCTGGACATATTTTATTTTTAAAAGAATTTGGGCATTCTCTACAAATTTCCTTTATTTGTTTTTCCAAACCAGGCCACCAAAAATTAAAACGCGATAAACTTTTCATCTTAACTACCTCCATGTGTGTCGCATATAACTCTGTTAAAATTACTTCCCTCAAAACTTGAGGAATAATGATACGATTATTCCAAATTAAACAATCGGATTCAATTGATAATTCATATATAATTTGTGAAATGTTGTGAATTTTCATCTTTGTGAAACTTTTTCGAATTTGGCCAACCTGTTCCAACGAAATTCAATACTTTATTCAAAATTTCATCCTGAATAATTCAAAATTTACTGATAAATGTTCAGCCCTCGAAAAATATTCAACAAAATTGAAATCTACATTCTCCTCTGAATTATTCTCAACTGATTGCGGAAGTCTTGACGAAGAATCTGCTGGGTTATCTTCTGATTTCACAACTTCTATGTCATACCCGTGCGGGGTAATCGCACGTTAAAAGGTAAGGCCTCGTTAATCCATTGCTCGCATAAGTTTCGACTTCTGAGGGTTGACGCTCGTCAGCTGGTTAACGGAACGAACAATTTTAGAACAATTTTGAAACAATTCAGAACAATATTGATAACTCGACAAAATAATTGCCCATCTTCGCAATCTATCCGCAGCATATTCAGGAACAATTTTTTTTATTGGGATGGAATATATATGATAAAGGTTTATTATCGGTTACCTTTACCAAGTAATAATGAAATTTGTTCAACCCGAAAATAACTGCCAGAGCTTCTTTCTCTAAAATACAAAATTTTTTCTCTCTTTCACTCCATTGAATGTTTTTTGATAACTATTTGTCCATTTCCATACGGTATTTTTCTTTAGCAAATTCTAAAGAAGTTGTAACAAAATGGAAAGATTTTTTATAAATTTGCCATAGTAATTCACTAAACCTAAAAATGATTGTAATGAAGTTACATCGAATGGAATGGGTGCATTAATAATAGCAGAAATTTCAGAATCAGAAGCATGCAAACCTTTTTTATTTACTGATGTCATGTCCAAGATACTATATTTTGGATTCAAAAAAACTACATTTGTTCAAAGATAATTTAAGTCCCGCATTTTGTAAGCGTGAAAGAACTGTTTCAAAATGAAAAAGATGTTCTTCTCTGGTGTTTCCCGTGATAAGAATGTCGTCCAGAAAACAGACCACTCCATCCAGATCTACTAATAGAGAATCTACCATTTTTTGGAATTTGGATGGCATACAAATAGAGCACGATTATATCGATACAAGCCTTTATGTGTCGAAATTGTAACGTACTTTATTGAAGTCTCATTTAAACAGATCTGCAGATATGCATTGGACATGTCTAGTTTAGTAAAGTAAACACCACCAGCTAATTTACTGAATACATTTTCAATTTTTGGTAATGGATAAGGGTCAATGAATAACTTGGAAAGCTGAATACACTTGTTTAAATGAATAAAACGGAGAGGATTTTTGTATGTGAAGTGTATAATTTAATTTTTTTCAATTGCAAATTTCGGACTTACTTTATTACCTGATTTCAGTCTAATTGATATTGTCCCTTTGTTGAATTTACCTAAGCCTGGAGCCAACAAATTAGTATATTTATTTCCCAAATAACTCAAATCTAAAGGTAATTTCGATTGATTCTCCATATTCAAAATTGCCAGATCGAATGAATTGCAAAAATCATATCCGTCAAGGAGGTCCGCCATTTTCAATAACATCGAAATTCAAATCATTCAATTTTCCTTTATATTCAATTTCACTATTGATAAATCCCAAAGGTATAATCTCACCATTATATAAATTGAAAATTTTGCTTGTTGCCTGCAAAATCTTTTTATCAAACTTTACTTGATAGAATGCTTCCGACATTACAGAAAAACTAGCTCCCGTATCCAAAATAAAAGTGCACATTTTTTTATCCACAAATAAATTTATTGAAACCGAATCGGTTTCGTGATTCAAGGTAAATAATGAATATTCCTCAGTATTTCTATGAAATAATTCATTGTAACTTTGAAGTCCCCGCAAATGCGTACAGAACCGTCCCTCTTCAGTACGGATACAATAGGTGTACTCCATTCAGAGAAATCAACTGACCTAATAACTTATGAATTTTAATGTCGATCCAACTCCTTTTCCACCTTCTCTTTCATCAAAAATGGTAAAAGTCGTGCTTTGAAAAATTTCACACTTACTTCCATATCTGATTTCAGTCTAATTGATATTGTCCCTTTGTTGATTTTATCTAAGCCTGGAGCAAACAAATCAGTATATTTATTTCCCAAATAACTCAAATCTAAAGGTAATTTCGATTGATTCTCCATATTAAAAATTGACAGATCGATCGAATTGAAAAAATCACGTCCCAGTCAAGGAGGTCCGCCATTTTCAATAATATTGAAATTCAAGTTATCCAGTTTTCCTTTATATTCAATTTCACAATTGATAAATCCCAAAGGTATAATCTTCTCACCATTATATAAACTAAACATTTCGTTTGTAGCTTGCGAAATCTTTTTAACAAAATTTACTTCATTGTATGCTTTCAACATTACAGAAAAACTAGCTTCCGTATCCAAAGTTAAAGTGTGAATTTTTTTATCCACAAATAAATTCATTGAAATCGAATTGGTTTCGTGATTCAAGGTAAATAATGAATATTCCTCAGAATCTGGAAAATTGTTTTTATGAGAATTCCTATTGTTAATACCTAAATTTTTATTTGGGCACATTGATGCCAAATGACCCTTTTTATTGCAAGAATGGCAAAAACAGTCACGATACGAACATTTATTTGCCGTGTGGTTTTTTCTTCCGCAAACCAATCTTGGGTTCGGTTTTTTCCTCCACCGATGTTTCTGGAACAGCTGCTTCGTGTCGCCGCTGCCGCAGAAGTTGACGGGCGTGGCTGGTTACCTACTCTGGATTCAGCTGAATTTTCGCCGGTGAAATGAATCCCCGGATCTTGCCTAACTCCGGCTGACAGAAAGGTGTGGTTGGCCGATTTGGAGGATGCAATCTCAATAACTTTGAAAAACTTGACTCCTGCAAATTTGACTCTCAAATTTGATCCTTGCTACGAGGGTCATGCGTTTACTGCAAATCCTTGCACATTCTATGTTTTTGCTCAATGAGTTCAACAACATCAAGCGGAAGGATGTATCGATCGCCTTCCACCACAATCTTCCGCGTAGAGACGTCTCTAGCTTTTTGGATGTTCTGGACGATCTGCCTACAATTCTCATCAATAGCATCCTTATCAATGTTGCTCTTGATAGTGGTGAGACTGTTCATGGACACCCTGAACTCAGACCAGTCCGTGCTCTTGTAGCCGTACTTGACCCTTCTGGTTGTTGGTCTGGCTCTATTTAGATCGAAGAACACTGGACAATGGTCGGAGCTCAGCTCGTCCACAGTGACCAACTCACCCAGCTCCTGAACGTTTTTGTTGAGTACAAGGTCAATCGTGATGGGTGACCAGCCTTTTCAAGGGTAGTGTGTCGACTTCTCGGGGTATACAATGACAATATTATTGTTCAGAGAATACTCCATTAGCGTTCTGCTGATTGTGGTAGTTCCACTCACGACTCCTCTCGTTGAGATCTCCCACAACTAGCACTTTGTTTTCAGCATTACACAGATTGTTCAAATCATTCGAAATAAAGCTCCCATCCGGCTTATTGAATGCCGCAAACATGCAGATACTATCAGCAAGCTTGATGCCGACGTATTCGATGCTGCTTCGTTGCTAAGGTATCTGCGATACCTTTTCTTATCAAGATAGCTCCCTCACCGCTTCTCATAGCCTCAGGGCGGTCCATCCGGACAGTGGTAAAACCTCGTAACTTCAACCTATAATCCTGTCACAGCTTAGTCTCGGATAGATACATTATGACAACATTATGTGAATGAATGAAGTTAACAACACTGGGTGATTTGGCTCGAATGACCTATAAATAGTCATCTCTCGGTGTTATAGTCCAGTCATCACCGGTAGACGTTGTGGATACCAAGGGAGGGTTGGTTTTGACTGGAAGAACATATCTGCAGGGTAACACCTTGCTTCGTTCTGTATAAATCAATGAACCCATCGTTCAATGAAGCTTTTCCATTATTCATTGCTTTTTTCAGTTGGCCTCTCCGTTTATGTCACCTGCCTCTTCAAATGTCACGGGGTGTAACATGTTGAATAGGTGCTAAACAGACATGACATACATAATGAAGTTAACCGATACTATGAAAATCCATATCATATTCAATTAACACTTCATTGTGAGATTTTCACCTGACAGTTTACAAAACAGGAACAATCGCAACACATGTTTCGTTATACAATACACTTCTCGAACGTTTTCATACTGACTGAATTATATATAACTTGTGCATTCAATTGAAGCATATGACTCACAATATTACGTGAGTTTAGGTAAAAGCTGACTGAATTTTTTTAAACATCGTAAATGATATTTTCATCTACAGACTCATTTAACGGACAGATATATGAGAGGTAAAGAATTCAATTGTATTTGGTCATTCAATAAATTTTTAGAATTCTCAATTCCTAAGCATTCCAAAAGATTTAATTTCAAACCTTTCTCTTCGAAATGATAATACTTCGTATTCGTTGTTAAACTCATGCCCCTCTGTCAAAAGATGGTTTGCAAATGTGAAATTGGTCTTGAAAAAAGTCAGAAATCAATTCCTGAACACCTCTCATATGTTAAGAAAATCAACAATTTTTTCGGCAATATTGCTAATAGCAACTCTGGTGTTGACATAATAAGTCATTTTATGAATTCGAAGCTGAATAACCAAAAATTCAAATTTCATAAAACCAACGAGAATGAAATCTACACCATTCTGTTGGGTATTTAATCTAATGCTGTTGGACCTGATAATATCAGCATACCAATGTTATTATATTGTTGTCCAATTATTTTACCTCACATATGCCAGTTATTCAATGAATGTATAGAAAAAAATACTTATTCAACAATCTGGAAGTATTCGCATGTTCTTCCACTAAATAAAATAAGCAATGCAGACAATCTGACTGACCTTCGCCCGATTAGTATCTTATGTGCCATATTTGAAGCATTTGAAAAAAGTTTGAACTTGCAGATGCGTAACTACTTGAATGATTCCAACATATTACCAACCTGTCAATCAGGGTTCCGGGCAAACCACAGCTGCATAACAGCTCTTTTAAAAGTTGTAGATGATTTGCATTGTTCTGTAGACAATAACAAACTCTGTCTTTCAGTATTGCTGGATTACTGTAAAACATTTGATCGCATTAACCACTTCCTACTTCTGGCAATACTGAAATACCTGGGTTTTGCCTCTAGCGTGGTAACTCTGCTAAATCGTTCTCAGTGTGTTATACTCAATAATACGCCTAAAATAAATAATGGGGTCCCTCAAGGATCGAGTTTAGGTCCACTTCTCTTCGTTTTATATACTTCTTAGCTCTCACAGTGCTTTCTTCATACTTCCATGCATTGTTACGCCGACGATACACAGTTGTATTTAGAATTTGATGAAAATTCACTCAATACTGCGCTCGATCAAATGACTCATGATTTGCACTCTCTGATAACTGAATCGAGTAAATACTGTATCTCTGTAAACTCATCTGAATCTTATGTCATGCTCTTCGGTAGGCCGTCTGCAAAGAAACGTTGTAAAGATTTGATCAATATTTCCATCGATGGGATTCAATTACCAAATAGAGACGTAACGAAAAATGTAGGCCTTCATCTAGATAATTACCTGCGATTCACTTCACATGTTTCTCAGATTCTTAAAAAGGGGTTATATGAATCTTAAACTAGTATACTCGAATAAAACTCTTTTGAATAAAAAAAATAAAATTTTACTCTGCGAAGCACTAGTACTATCTCATGCCAATTGTGCAGATACTGTTTTTGGTCCAGGACTCTTGGAATCTGACAAGCAGAGACTTCAAAAACTGCAGAATTCGTGCATAAGACTCGTCACAGGCGCAGGGAGACGTGAGCATGTGTCTCAATACTTGGGACAAC
>WOGR01005560.1:0-13711 GCA_015342045.1 Leptinotarsa lineolata | reverse complement strand
TATACACGGTGTGTTTATAGATTGATTTTTTGTTGAATTATTTCGTAATAAATTCAAGAAGTTACCTTAATTTTCCAGCATAGTCGCATTCAATCGAAGCTCGGTCCCTTACAAACTGTCCATACCTCTCGAGAAAATCTATTCCTTTCAAGGTATGGAGTGATAAATTGTCATACTGGTCCTGAAACAAAATACCTATGGTTAATATTCTCAAAGATTTTGCTATTCAGCTATATTGGGAAGTAGCCTAACTCTTACGATATTCAAGACTCGAGTCAAGATTATTATTTGAATGAGTAGGAAGGTGCGGCAAATTTCATAAATATTTTTTTGTTGCGAAAACTAAATAAAATTGATAACACTATCATAAACCAAGATATAAATATTCTCGAAATGCACTGGGTAGTATCAACTAGAGTTTTCATTAGTCGAAATGTTAGTTACTACGGTCTATATATTATCAGTACTTTCAATAGTAACCGCCAAGGTAACCTCAAATTTTACCTGCAATACAACATGTATATATCCTAGTGAAACAGAAGAAAAAAACGAGCATACGAAGTAAAAGTCTACGAAATAGAAAATAATAAATTACTATGTGAACATCTGTTGAATACAAATTTTACGAATTACACAATTCAAATTATGAGTCAAAAACCCCGTATTCAGTTTTTTGTCGCTGAAAATGGTTCGCATACAATTGCTTTCGCACTCATTAGGGAAGAGGAACAGTTGAATAAGCAAATGTGGATAACAGACGAAAAAAATATTGTGGTGGCTATCGGTAGAGACAATTTTGTGAATAGTAATAACGGACACAGTGACACAAATTGCAGTTTAGCGAAAGAAATTTTTTTCAGAATGAAAAAAATGTTGCAATTTTCCATGATAACCAGGTGTAAATTGATAGAACAAAAACAAAACACAGAAAAACTTCAGAAAGAGATCCAGGTATTGAGAGACCTTTTTGAAGAAGCTCAGCGGAAAGAATTAGAACCAATGTCATCTACCGAAACATCTATAACCAACCACGTAACAATAGGAAATGACGTGTGCATTCCATGTGATGTGTTTCCAAATCAATCTATGTTTTGCTTGACAGTGTCGATATTATATTTAGTATTTTCTTCTCTGAACACAATCATAAACTACTTTTCCCTAAGACATTTATTAGGTATTCACACTGACAAAAGAATCGTTTTCTACGCAATGAGTCAGTCGCTAACCATTCATTGTATATGTGACAAACAAAAAGCCCTTCAAAATAATTTTGACAGATGGTTTATTGGTTTGAATTGATGACTGTGTTTTCGGATTTCTCCATGAACTGATATATGTGAGACTAAATTGAGAATATTGAGCGAAATTCTTTGTGATATAAATTTGAAAATGTTCATTATTTATGATAATATTGATAACATACAGCATTCAATTTTCAATAATTTATTAAATTTTGCGTAAACTTGGTTTGTTTGCTGGTTATTACTGTACACCCCATTCCTGTACTAAGTCTATAAGGTAAGGTGATTTGAAAAATTAACATAAAAACGATGAAATAGTTGAAGGCTAGGCAGCGTTTACAAAGTTTTACAGCGATTAAATGCACTGTTGAAATGAACATAAATCGGTGCTCCCATGTCACGTAATTCCTACAATCCTCTTTTTCAGCTACGTGTTTTCATGTTCAGATTTACTATCTGACGTTTCGTCATCTGGCAATCATCATCTTTTTTTCTATTATGGGCGCCATATTGTTTTTTATACAAAAAATGGTGCTTCTGATTTCATTAATGTATAATTTGTTATGATTTGCTCTTTTGAAACCACAGGTATTAAAAAAACAACTTCATCTGAGAGGTGGCCATGACTTCATCGAAAAACGAGATATGTTGAAACTCTATTATTTTGATAGGAATAGTACGAAAACAGCAGAAATTTATTTTGAATTATATCCGGAAAGAACATTATTCGGAATTTTGGACACTTGGGTGAGTACGGTAATTGAAAAATTATCTTTTAAGTAAAATAACGTTTCCAAAAATTGTCTTGAGAACCTAATGGGGTCAATTTTCTAAGTGATATCCAAAATTTCTTATCACTTGCTCCAAAATTCATTGTTTCTCCGGATAAGCGTATCATTAACATTTCGTGTCTGTTAGAAGATTTGGAAGACATAATGGAAAATTTTGAAGATACTCAGAAGGAATCTATGTAGAACTCAAATAACGAATATAATCACCAATTTTCTCCCAAAAACCATGGTAGCGAACATTATCTGGCGGAATTGTATAATAAAATTAAAAAACATCCAAGCGAACATCCAGAGATAATTATCACAAACAGTGACAAAGGTAATGTTACAGTAGCCACGAATAGAAATCAATATATTCATGATAATCAGCTATTATTAAAAGATAATAAATATTATTCTATTTCAAGATCTGATCCAACTTCAACATTACAACAGAAAGCTAACAAGTTAGTCACAAACCTGAAAAAATCTCAAAAGATAGATTCTACAGCAGCTGAATCATTAATGATATGTACCTCCGTAGCACCGCGATTTTATTCCTTACCAAAAAAATCTATAAACCAACCCTATCGATGAGACCCATCGTATCTTCTATTGATACTCCGAATTCTAAACTATCCAAATTTTTGACGAATATATTAACAAATTCTTATCAACAATCCATACAATGTCAAAGATTCATTTTCTTTTAGCGAATTCATTGACAATTTTCAAATACCTCAAAAATTGTGTTATGCTAAGCCTAGACGTTGTTTCACTTTTTACAAATTTGCCTTTGGAAATAGTGAAACAATGTATAAATAGAAATGACGGGTGTGAAGTTATCCACATAGTTGAATGAAAAAATAATTCAGTATTTTTTTCAGTGTACTTTGTGGATAACTTCACACCTGTTAAAAATTTGAACAACATTGAAGAACAATGTGACCTAGACAAAATTACATTTATGAAAATTGACTTTACTTTTTATTCAAACCTACTTTGTATTTAATGATAAATTCTGTTAACAAATATTTAGCACATCAATGGGTTCAACAATATCACCCATTTTATCCAATAATGTTTCAAGGGAGCTTCTTGATGATGAGCTTCATCCAGCGTTTTGTTGATGATTTGTTTTTAGCGATACCTTCAGATGGCAAAGAAGAATTTTTGAATGTTTTTAATTCTTACGATATAAACATTCACTTCACAATCGAAGAAATAAATAGCTATCTTCCTTTTCTAGACAATATGAATGATAACTTTATTTTAGTGAACAATAAATATTTTCGATGAAAGTATAACAACTATCAATGAGAATCCTGTGAGCAAATCGAATAAATGTAGTTTCAAAGGTTTCTTGATTCAAATAATGCATTCAACTAAGAAGTACTATTCGAAAAAGCCAATATCTGAAAAACTATTTGGGTTAGGTATGTGGAACCTCAAAATGAAATGATGTGAAAGATAATTGAATTTTATATTGTTCAGACTAAAAAAATACAGGGTGTTCTATTTGAAATAACAAAGTCATCTTTGTCCGAAATTATAAAAAAGTTACAATGATTTTTGAACATTCTGTATGATATTGAAGAACGGGTTTCATCGAAATCAATAGCCCAAAACTTCTTTTATGCTTGATAAAAATTCGAAGGATTTATTTTGATACGTTTCGATGTTATTTAATTTCCAATTGTTTCTAGTATTTTCATAAAAAAATCAATAACTCGAGAACGGTTATAGTTAGGTACATAGTACCTTATCATCATCATCATATTATAATAATCATATTATTTTTTCCTGACTTATTCAAAAGTGTAACGAAATACAGGGTGTTCCATAAAAAAACAACTTTGATATTTGAAGGTGGTTGACACAATGATTCATGATAAGTTTCATTAGTTCATTGTCTAATATGCTATGAAATGATTTGAAATCCTTGAAAGAATCAATAAAATTAAAAAGAATAGTTGAAAATAACAATTATATTAAACAAAAAAACCTTGGACTGAAATTGCAATAAAATAAAATAGAAGCAACAATTGAAAATTGAACAATTAAAAAGGAATAAAAATTGAAAAATTTAAAACCAAGTTACTTCACGACGTTTCATTTGTTAGTATCCACAATCGCCTTCGGGTAATGACTGGCCGAACAGTGACAATTTATGATCAAATACTTCATTTTGAAACAGATAAATTATAGCAGATATCATTGTGAAATCACTTGTACGGTGAATAGCTGAAGAATACTCTAAATATTCCACTGAAAATTAAACAGAGCGTTTCTTTTTAAAAGTATTATTCTAATATTTCGTCGATGCAACATGGCGAATTCAAAGGAGAAGACCACGCAAGAACTCATTTTTGTGAATTCAATGGCAATAATAGAATCTGTGTTATTGATTACTTGTTTATTTTGTGGAAATTCAAGATCACTTTAATAAGACGAATGAAAACACTTTGTCTAATTTCCAATACGTTTATTTATTCTTATTACCGGTTTCGGGGTTCATTATCAAGTAAAACTAACTTTTTGGAATGTGCACCCGGATTATATGGGATTACAGGTAGTCTGGGAGGCTAGGTAGTGATTAAATAGGGGTACCAACTATGAAATTATGGAGGTTTTCGGTGTTGCCAAATTCATAAATTCAAGACTGGAGACACAAATAAATCGAGTGGCTCTTTTAGGGTTATATACTTCGGGTTTTTTATTGATTTATTAATTTCCATGGCTTCCAACAGTTTATATAGGCCAAACGGGTAGAAATTTTGACGTAAGGCTACGTGAACACGTTTGTTTGGACAAAAAATCTACAATGTATGAACATCTTCGCCTTTCAAGCGGAAGACCGGGGTTCGATTTCCCGCCGGGTCACCGTGCTAGGTAATCGCACGTTAAAAGGTAAGGCCACGTTAATCCATTGCTCGCACAAGTTTCGACTTCTGAGGTTTGACGTTTGTCAGCTGGTTAACGGAACGAACAATTTACAACAATCTTCAAGAAACAAAACACAGGAGTGAAGATAATTTCAGAATTCTACTCACATGTGATAAAGGGAAGAAAATGAATTTGTTGGGAGCCATGGAAATTAATAAATCAACAAAAAAAAACGTGAAATATATACCCCTAAACGAGCAACTCGATTTATGTAGGTCTCCAATGTTGAATTTATGAATTTTGCACTCCGGTAATCTCAATAATTTCATAATTGGTACCCTTATTTAATCACAACCTAGCCTCACAGACTACCTGTAACCCCATATAATCCGGGTGGACACTCCAAAAAGTTAGTTAGTTTTACTTGATAATGGGCTAAACCCCGAATAAATAAAAGTAGTGCAAATTAGACAAAAAAGTGTTTTTTTTTTTCATTTATTAAAGCAATAATTGAAACCTGAAAGCCAGTCGAACCATTACTTGTCATGAAAATGAAGAAGTCTAAGCAAGATAACTATCTAAAAATTTATAATCAGACAACGTACAGGTGAATATAATGATAAAATGTGTTTTCATAAACCTACACGAATCATGTGAGATATGATTCGGAATGTTAGTTTCTTACGAAGCCAAGGAGCCTTATAGCAATTGCTTGTTGAAGCCTCAAATTTTCAAAGACATATCTTAAGAAGACGCGGAAACTTCTGAAACTCGCAGTGATTATTATTATCAGGTTTACGCAACAAAATAATACAAATGACAAAATTTTATTAAGAGAGGTATATATGTACTCGTTTATGATTTTATAAATTTCTACCTTAGCAAACCCTTAACAGTTTTTTCAAGAAACTGAATGTGGCTTGGAGTGTGCTGGTTTCTTCGATTAATTTGTTATGTGGAAATTTAGACAACTATATGTGTTGTAATAGCAAAACCAGCTTCTCAGAAACTTGAAAACAATATTTGGGACTAAATGTTATCTGCCTGGTCGAAGAACGATTAGAAATCGTCCCTCGTCAATAGATACGTAGATAATAGACCACAGATTAGATGCACAAACAAACTGTCTGGACAGATTTATAACAGAATATTACTTGAAAATTACTCATTATGCTGCTCAAAAAATGAAATTTTAAAATGAAGATCGAAAACTGACATATCTTCTCATCTTTTCTTAGAATTCTTTTTGATCTGAAACACCTTTGAACTTTTTTGAAATAACATTGAATATTATATGGCAGTAAGTGTTTCAATGTCTCAAATATTTCATTGTACTTATAAAAATCGTTTGGATTTCATTATTCAAAGCGCAGCATTCGCAAACATTTGAATAGGTACTTCAACAAGGATACGTGCTGGAATGTTCATTGTAATATTATTATTGGGTTACTGGACTTTAGTACGTCATATCAGTCTGAATAATTTCAAAGTCAGTAGTTATATCAGTTTATTGATGGGTTTATGGAATGGTTATCAAAGTTGTGAAAAAATAAAATTCACTTGATTTGTCAGACAGTTCAAATAACGTTACTGCCATGAAGCTAAATTAGTTCAAATTTCGATCAATTTGAAGTCTGTCACCATTATCACATAATTCTGATGAACCTCAATAAAATTTAAACAATGCAGTAAACGGTATAGTTAAAATATGATATAGTTTGTAAAATTTCCGTTCAATTCTAAACTTTGATTCATATCAAGGCGATATAGATCAATTAGGTATGTTGTAAACGTTTAAGATGCAATTAAATTACCATGCCTCCTCAGGAATTCAAACAATTAGCAAAATTTTTTACAGGAACGAATCCATTAACCTACGCCTTGAGGGGGCAAATTATTGAAAAACAGTTTCATTGAAATAAAGTCGATCGCATTCGCATTGATTTGTATTACTCTTATTATAATATAATATTGTGAATTAAGATATATCACAAAAAATACACACAATAAGCTCTAATAAAGGGGCTGTGAATATTTTTGTGTATTATGAAAAAGACAACTGAAATGCCAATTTCTTAGACGTGACACTAGCGCTGAATGTGTAGTTGTTCAAAAATAGTCAGCTTCTTTAAATTTCCTTTCAAACCAGTCTTTCAGCCTGTGGACGATTTCAGATTCGGATCACTAGATGCACTACTCCCGATTTGACGGTTTCTCTTCACTGGTTTGTTTTTTGTGCTCGTCAATACGGACTTTCAATGGCCTCTTGGGTTCACAGATATAGAACTTACGGCACTCACATGATTTATAATGAATGCAATTCTTCGATTCGCTTTCCATGTCTGGTGAATTGGTTTTTCTAAGGCTTCTTATTCTCTGGAACATCAGTCCTTTGACGAAAGATGGGATAGCACTGGTTGTGACAGCTTCCGTTCCTTGAGCGGTTGAATGTATGATAATTGATCAATTGTTTTAACAATCACTATCTTGGTGGATTGGCGTTGACTGGGTTAGTGATTTCATGTTTCTGCCGTGTAAATTGGTTTTATAAATGCAAATTTTTCCCCGTGTTGTCGTTACTCTTCACCATCGCGTCAAGAACCTGCACATCATTTTTAGGATTCCTACTTCAATGTGGATTATGGAAAGTCTCAAAAACTACTGTAAGAGAAAAATGGTTCATATTGAAAAAACATTATCCAGGAACACCTCTACTATTCTACCAGCTTCTCGATTATTGATCTTATACAATACACGATACCTTCTATTCCAATATCCGACAGTGGCATATTCATTTGCCGTTATTAGAATCACAAATTTCAAAAAGTTGAAAATGTCACGATACTCTTGGTCGAGAAGTGTACTCATTTAAAATTGCAGGTTGATGTCATCTAGTTAAGCCTCGTTACGATACTCGGTATAAAACTTTCAAGTTAATTACTGACTTACTCAATAATGGGGTTCAGTCATTTGAAGGCGAATATGTGCAATAAAACTGAAATTCCTAAGGTGGATATTCATGTCAGTTATTTCCATAATCACTGAAAGTGTTTATTAGTAACCCACAAAATTGTTATTGAAAAATTCCGACAACTTTTTATGAGTCTGACTATTTTATTCATTACATGGAACTAGGAAAAGTAATATTAACGATTACTGGAGCATTCAACATTATTATTAATACCTGTCAGCTGAAAATATTGCCTTTCAGTTTTAAATAGCGGTTCATATTAACAACTATACCAACAGAAAAAATTAGCATATGAAGTTGGAAAAGTTGTGAATATGGAAAGGAAAATATCACAAAAGGGCTCTGAAATGGTTCTTAACTAGGAATTTGAATGTTTTGGTGTGTCAGACACTTATTTGATAAATATTTCGAAAAGAAGTGGTAGCTGTTATATTTTCTATACAAGACATTTTGTTGAATAATGCTTCCAAGATGCAAAATATCAAATTTTACGAAGTTTAGGTTTATGGTCTGAAAATTTGCAACTTTTGAATATCAATATTAGATTCATATGATTTCGAGGGTACGAGGATATTTATGCATTTTGGGTCTAGACTGGAAACATATGTATTTGAAAGTTTTTCAGAATATTTCCCGATGACGATCAAAACACTTTTGCATTTGCAATATAATCTTTGATTTTTTTATATCTATTTACACTAGTATTGAAAGATAAAGTAGATTTGGTTGTAATTGTACGTACTTCAAATATTATTGCTTTCACTTCATGACTTGATTTTCTGTCTCATGCATTTAATCATGTTTTTAAGGTTTTGAAAAAAAAAACAAAAAACTTGCAGATACATTTGCCAATGAGGGATGAAATGAATGAAAAAAAATAACTTTTCAACACTATGATAGACCAGTGAAAAAGCCTGTTAGAAATGCAAGGAAAAGAAAAAATAATAGAAAATATATAAAATATTGGAGTGTATGAATGAAAAATGAATTTAAGCTGATTCGAGGTAGGTACGAAAGGTGAAATAAAAAAAAAGTTGAAAACAAATGTAGTTGAAAATATCAAGATCTACCATATAATCTGAAATTTCCCCCAAAAAATTAAAGCTTTTTAAAAAAAAATAGAAATTTTCCGAGAAAAATAGGAAAAAAACAATGCTATTTATTTGTTTCACCTACAAATATAATTTGTGTTTTACGATATTTGGTATAAGTTCCTCATTTTGCGGTCGCAATACTCTTAAATTTTTTTTAATCGAAATATTCAGTATAACATTCAATTTCAAATTAAACCTAAAAAATACTTATTTCCAACCTAAAATAGGTACCAATGTTCTGAAATTATCGGTGATTTTTTGTTGAATGACCTTCTCTCAGATGCTGTGAAAAAAAAGTATCTACGATTATTATGGAAAAATTTATTAGACAATGCGAATTAGAGAAAAACTTGTATTTCAAAAAAATTACTTTGTTTTTTTATATTTCCTGGCAAATTTTTTCATGGTAATGTTACTTCGGAAATATAATTGAATAAAACATGTTATTTTGAAAAAAAAATTGTTTCTAGGATATTCAATTTTGAAGAGGTATTTTTTAGGTTTGGCATCAGAATAAAATCTTATATCATCATGAATAATAAAATAAGATTTTATAGTATGCGAAACACTTTCCTTCAAATGTGGTCGGAAATGTATAATTTTTCAGTACAAAATAAAAAGAATTCTTTTTTCTAGAAAATTTTTATTTTGTTCACTGAGTTGTATCTACATTTTTCTATTGCCTGTGACTTAAAGAGGTCTACTTTTGATGGAAATTGTAAAAAACCATTTTCCATCCCAAAAAGTATATTAATTTCTGTCTGTCTGTCTATTTCAATGATTTTTTCTAACAGGCTGATAAACTGGCATGTAACCCCATCTACCCTGAACAGACAAAAAGTTATAATCATTAAACTTACTTATACTTTTTACTAGATCATTGGATTTACTCGGATTGCGTTCGGTTATCGTAAACAAAGTTAGCGGTGCAGATACTAATGAATGATTCAATTATTTTGATATTATTTCAACGCACTAGGCAGGAACAAAATGAGCTCCGTAAATAAAATTACTGATCACCAAACGAAACGAAGAGCAACCGAAAAATATCAAAGACGAAATAAGTAGGAACCTAAAAGACATCAACAGCTCCATAGAAGAATCAAAACTAAGAATAGAAAAGTCAGAAAAACGTTGTGCATGGCCAGAAAATTCACGAAGGAAAAATAATATTCTAGTCTTTGAATAGGCGACGATCTCATTGGTGACGTTCTGAAAGAGGTTGATCGCTTACTAGATGTCAATATTGAAGTAAAAGATATTAATAATATATATTACGTAAATAAATCGTCCCAAGAAAAAGGAGTTGTTATAAAATTTGTATCTTTTCTACAAAAGATCAATGTCTTCAGGAAAGTGAATGTATTGAAAGATACTGTTGTTACTATATCGAACGATCTCAGTATAGAAGATGGGAAATTGAACAAAATTCTCGTAAAGCACCTGAAAAGAGCGAGACAGAATAAATCTCAAGCTCGAATTAGAGGACAGTACTTGGAAATCGACGGAGAAAAGTACACTGTAGATCAGCTGGAAACTGTTTGCTATTCCGACAGCGAGGACAATGATGCATCACAGAAAAACAGGGATGGGAAAAACCCGGGTTTTTCAACAAAAACCCGACCCACTGGTTATAACCGGACATAACACCCATATTAAAGGATACGCCAGATACATATACCCTAATGTGATGTCATGTCGAGAAGATTAAATAGTACACATAACAATTCTGTTCATTACAGATAATTATATAAAACGTTTTCCATTCACATTTCAGAATTTGCAGTATAAGCAGCATAAACATAACCCCAAATAACTCATAAAAACCAGGAACAAAGGTGGTAGAAAGTTCCCACGGGAATGGGAATATGTCATTAGGGAAAATGGCATAGTGTCCTGTAAATTTTGTAATACCAAACTTAGTCCAAAAATCGAAAGAATTCGAAAACATTCATCAGTGTGCTCTGGAATAGAAAACAAAACTCCAAATGATAATATTGGTAGTTGCAGTTCGGGTACTGATCCACAGTTGCCTTCACCTTCACCATCAAAAGTGTTCAAGAAATGTAATGAACAAGGCAAGTTTGTTTTGCCTGTATTGTATTGGGAAGAGGCATGTGCATACATTTGTTATTTGTAAATATTTAATAATTTAATATGCTATATCTCGTTTTATGTTTTGTACCGCCGGTAGCATATTCTCAAATTCCCAACATACAAAAATGCAAAGTACATTTTCTGATGCTGAATTGCTGAATATGGAATTGATTGATATATTTAGGTTCTTTTCCTTGCAGCTGATTTGTCAGGCACTCTACGAGAAAATAGATCATCTATATCAGAAAATCCCAGTGAAAAAAAGATGAGAATGGAAGGTTTAACAAAATATGTCGTGAAAACATCAGAGAAATTAACAAACTGAATGAAGCTATAGCGGAGTTTTTCTTTGCTACAAATATAGATTGAAAGTCATTCTTTCATACAAATGATTAATTTACTTCGACCTGGTTATCGACCACCTAATAGAAAAACTTTGGCGAATCTACTATCAGATCAAATATCTACTAAAAATAAACAAATAACATCAGAAATATCACGTGACAACTCCACCGGAGTCAATAGACCTATCAAACTGTTTCAGGATGGTTGGTCTAGGGTGCGGAATGATCTAATTATTGCCACCACAATACACACTGGAAAAGAATAATTTCTACTATCAGCTGAAGACTGTAAGGCCGAACAGAAAACAGCAGAATTTTGTTTCAAAGTAGCAGAAGAAAATATGAAGAAATGCATAGAAAAATTCAACAAAGATGTATTTGCTTTCTATAGCTAATGAAAATAAAATGCTGAAACTGAGGCAGTATTTGGATAATGCATACCCGGAATTAGTGGTTTATGGTTGTTCAGCTCACTATTCAAATCTGGTAGAAAAATAAGTTTCACCAAAAACTGTACTTAAACATATCGTTGCAGTACAGAAACTTTTCAAATATCATCACATGCCACACGGTTGGTTAAAAGCTAAAGAGGGGGCCAAAATGCCACAAATCCCGAACGAAACTAGATGGAACTCCCACGTTGACTGCGTTGAAACATTTGTCCATAATTTTTTTATATATCGTGATATTATGACGGAAAATGAAAACTATTATGAAACTCATGATGTAGAATCAAAATCAATAAAACAGAAATTATTGAATATGGGCATATATATGAACACAATTGATTTACAAAAACAAGTCAAGTCTATAGGTTTTGCTCTTGATAAACTGCAAAGTGACTCAGTAACATTGTCTGAAGCATTACTTATTTGGCTTGGTCTCCTAAATGATAGTCTTAGAACCTTACCAGGATATAATCAAAAAAAGATTTGAACAAGCAATTACTCCATATCATTATTTGGCTTACACAATGGATCCTGAATATTTCGGGGAACAACTAACGCTTCAACAAGAAACTATTGTTGAAAACTTTTTGGAAAGAAAATATTCAGATTTTTTAGTGCATGTATTATCTTTGAAAGCAAAAGATGATACTACATATCCATCCACCATTTGTAAGTATTTCTACTTACAAATGGTGGCAGATTGTTAGAAATAAATTAAGTAAAAACTCTGAATCGTCAGATTCTTTACTGAAGTTATTTTTGTTTATTGCAAACTTCCACAGCATACCAAGCTCTGCTGCTATTGAGGGCGTGTTTTCTACATTTTGGAATATATGGACGCAATAAACATAATCCAGTTAAAGTGGAGAAATTGGTAAAAATATATAGATATTTCAATTGTCACCAATGAAAGTTATATATTTATATGTTGAATGATTATTTCTTTTTACATTTTATGAGAATGTTTCTGTTTGGTTCAATAAATGTTTTATTTTTGATGACTTGCTTTAATTTTCTCAAGAATTAGGAGAAAATGAATAGGTTATAACCGGCAGGTTTTTCATTGTGGTTTTAACCGAGTTGGTTTTAACCGTGCCATACCTGCAGAAAAAACTTCAGAAGAAAAGGAAACAAAAGAAGAGAAGAGGATACCATTGAAAAAATCATATACGAAACCAACCAGACAAACGAGATCTGGAAATAACACAAATTGAAAGATTTTTGCACAATATAATGTATGTATGTATGTATGAATCATTTTCTTCTAAATAAATACATCTGATAATTTCTGAAATTAAAAAACTCAAAAATTTTCTATATTCACAAAATGAATCAGTATATAAGAGATTATAACAAAAAACAAGCACTACAGGATAAACCCTAAAGCGCTTTCAGAGCGGTGCTTCTGCGAAAGTTGTAATTCAAATTGGATTTGAATCGCTGGAGATCAAATCTATTGAGAACAACGTTCTCAGGAAGTTTATTCCACATGAACGCAGTTCTCTAAATGAAAGAGTTTTTAAACAGCAAATTTCGAGGTGTACTGAGTTGAACTTCAAAACGATGAGCAGCCACAGTCCGTCGCGTATTTCTAATATGCACCGCCATTGGTGGAATCAAATGTGCCACGTCCCTTGAACACTTCCCGTGAAAGTATCTATGAAAGAGATACATATCTCCAACCTGTCTTCGATGTTCCAGACTATTAAGATTGCAAGTTATGTTTGCGTCTCCAATGAAGCGGATGGCTCTTTTCTGGAAGGAATCCAGCAGCTTCAGGGTGTGTTTAGGGGCGGAGCTCCATACATGAGAACAATACTACAAGGGAGGTCTGATCTGACCTTTATAAAGCATTAAAA
>WOGR01005559.1:0-13711 GCA_015342045.1 Leptinotarsa lineolata | reverse complement strand
AAAGGATTATTAGTAGGATTGCCTGAAAATATTTCACCTATTCAAGACAAATGTGAACAATGTATTACTGGTAAACATTGTCGTACTCAGTTTCCAAATAAAAAAGGAAAACGAGCTAGTGAAATATTGGAACTCATACACTCCGATCTGTGTGGACCCATGGTAGTGAAATCTATTGGAAAAGCAAGATATTTTCCTACTTTCATTGATGATTTGTCAAGAAAAACTGTAGTCTATTTCTTACCTCAGAAAAGTGAAGTTTTTAGTTGTTTCAAAAAGTTTAAGGTCATGGTTGAAACTGGAACAGGAAGAAAAATAAAGAAACTAAGAACTGATAACGGTAGGGAATATTTGAACACTAAAATGGACAAATTTCTGTAACAAAATAGTATACGACACCAACTGTCGGCTCCTTATACCCCAGAACAAAACGGTGTAGCTGAAAGAGCTAATCAAACCATAATAGAACGAGTAAGGTGTTTTCTTGAAGGAGCAGGATTAGACAAAAGTTACCGAACAGAATCTGTTAGTTCAATAGTCTATCTGAAAAACCGTTCTCCAACGATAGCTTTAGCAAATTGTACACACGAGGAAGTTTGGAGTGGAAAGAAACCAGATGGAAAGAAACCAAATCATTCCAAATTTTCTGAACCATTGACACTGACAGAAGCCTTGGAAAGTAACAATTCCAAAAAGTGGCGGCAAGCTATAGTCCAGGAGCTGAAGTCACATGAAATTAAATGGGTCTTCAAACTCAAAAGAAGCAGATGGGAGGATTGAAAAATACAAAGCGCGACTTGTTGCCAAAGGTTTTTCCCAAAAAGAAAGAATAGACTACGACGAAACATTTTTACCAGTTATTCGTCAGTCTACCCTAAAAACTAAATTTGGAAATGGAATTGATGGATGTCGTGACAGCTTATTTAAATTCTGAATTAGAAGAGGAAATATATATGAAATTACCAAACACAGATCCTTGATTGAATTCACCAATTTTCTGTAAGCTGAATAAAGCAATTTATGGATTGAAACAGTCAGGTCGAGTGTGGAACAAAAAATTACACACTAAACTGATTAAAAATGACTTGATCGATGATTGATCTTTGTCTTTATTACAGAATCATTGATGAAGATATTTTCATTGTTACAATTTATGTAGATGATATTTTGTTATTTGGAAATAACAAAGAGAAAATTGAAATATTCAAAGATAACTTGAAGAAAATTTTTGAAATCAAAGATCTTGGAGCAGCCTACTAATGTCTAGGAATCAGGATAAATAGAGACTGAGAAGGAGAAATTATTACTTTGGATCAAGAAAATTTCATCGAATCAATTTTGAGAGAATTCAAAATGAGTAATTGTCATTCAGTTTCTATACCCATGCTGAAAAATCAGAAATTAGAGATATGGAACCTCAAGAAGGAAAAGAGAGGGGGGAAATGAAAAATATTCCATACAGGCAAGCAGTAGGAAAACTAATATACCTTTCTCAATGGACAAGACCAGATATCAGTCATCCAGTCAGTGTGGTCAGCAAGTTCAACAATAACCCAGGAAAGGCTCACTGGACTGCAGTAAAAAGAATTCTGAGATACCTTCGAGGCACTACTGGGAAGAAGTTTACTTATGAAAGGAGTAGTTATAAAGAAATTTGAGGATACTCAGATTCCGACCGGGGAGGAGATTCAGATGATCGCAAGTCTTATGCTGGTTATGTTTTTAAACTTGGCAAATCGCTTATATCTTGGAACAGCAAGAGGCTGAGAATATGGCGTTGTCATGCTATAAAAAAAGGCAATATGGTTGCAGTAGCTATTTCAAGAATTAGGATTAGAAAATATCAAATCTCAACCCATTGATATTTTCTGTGACAACAAAGGAGCTATCGAGTTATTTGAGAACTATGTGTATCATGCTAGAATCAAACACATAGATATACGCCATCACTTTATTCGAGATGCAGTTGAAAATAAAATGCTAGCAGATCCTATGACTAAGGTTACATCTCAAGAAAAATTCGACTGGTGCATTGAAAACTTGGGGTTAATGTGAGACTCAGGTTTTTGCAAAGTAACCACCAAGAAGGTGGGGTCTTGTTTATGTGTTTATATTATTTCTATTGCATCATGGCAACTTTGCAGAAACTCAAAATAGTTGATAAAAGTTTTGTTTATAATTAATTATGTAACTGTTATTGATATATTGTTATATATATAAAAGCCTTTTCCAAGTCCATCATCTTCTTTCATTATACCTCATCAGTTTCATTTTTGATTCATATCAGACACACTCGATAACATATATCTGTATTTATATCCTGTGGACCCGGATGTCACACAGGTACCTGCCAACGTGTTCATGTTAGATGTTGCCTGAGAATGCTAGGTCTTCTAACTGAAACCACAAATGTGCGGTTGGCTCCTGTTGTTAAGTTTGTAAAGTTATGCGCCGTTAAGCGGAGCATAACTTCAAAATAATACCGTAGGACCATGCTAAATTTGCTGAAGACATACAAACCATATTCCCAATATACGCTGTCAGTTCAAAAAATAAGCTGAATTTTAATTTTTCTCAAAAATTATTTATTTATTCATCAGTGTCTATTTTGTCCTCTTCAAAGTAGTTCCCCTCAGATACAATGCACGTGTTTTTCCAGCGTTTTTTCCAATCTTCGAAGCCGTCGTTTCATGGGGTCTTCAGTACGGTGAATACGGTGGCTGAGGCATAATTACAGTGTTGTTTTTGACCAAAAGATTATGAACAAACAATGACGAGTGAACAGTGAACATCACAATTTCTCCGTACCGCTATATTTTGTATGTAACTTCATTTTATGTTGTTTGAATATTCCAACTGGGGCGCCAGCCGCGGGGAAAGAGGTCCGTTCAAAAAATAAAGTTAACTTTTCGTCGATGTTTCTTTGTACCACTATATTTTCGTAGGCTGAAATTTTGTATGTAGGTACGTTTTACGTTATAGATGTGCAATAAGATAGGATGTTTAAATATTCCAACTCGGTCGCCAGCCTTGGGGGAAAAGGCCGTTCATAAAATATAGTTACCTTTTCATCACTGTCTCTCCATATCGGTATATTTTCGTTTGCTGAGATTTTGTTGGTAGGATCTTTTTATATTCTAGATGTGCAATAAGAAAGGATTTTTGAATATTCCAACTGGGGCGCCAGCCGCGAGGTAAAAAAATATCTTTCCATCACTGTTTCTCCATGCCCTTAAGTTTTCGGTGGATGAATTTATATTTGATGATAATAATAATAAATATACTTTATTGTCAGAAATCATACAACCTCATTGACAAAGCTTGAATATAAATAAAACATATGTCATATCTACTAAAAACCTGAATTAATTGGTATGTCACCTGATGAAGAGTCAGAAGAATAAAATAAACAAATAGTTCAGACATATCAAGTAGAACATGAATTAATTGGTACGTCACTTAGTGGGACAGTCAGGAGAATAACTAAACTAATATCAACTGCATGACAGGAACCTAATGGCCCTTTTTTGTAAAATGAGCAATTCATAGAGAAGTGTTGAGTTACAAATTCCCAAAAAAGGTATTCAATAACACGTGAGAATCTAGTTCATTAGAAATTACATCACTGCATAGCAACCAGAAGAGATCTTGCTTTCAAGTTGTTTTACATGATCATCAAATTTAAGATTTTTATCTATGAGCACACCTAGGAGTTTAGTGCAATCTTTATTTCTTATTACATCTTTGTATTTAGTATCAATTGCACCCGTGACTCGTGCGGAGCCAGGGCGAGTCGCTAGTAAATAATGAATTAAAAAATTTTCGTTCTAAAACTTTCATAAAAGAGCAAAAATTCAAAAATATTGCATTGTTTTTTCACACAAAATATAGAAACTATTTATAAAACATTTCCGCTAACTTCTAGGCATTTATTAACTCTCTTATTCGAATTACTATTTACAGCACGATTGATTTCATCGGCATCTAGGGAGTTGAATGCTTGTGAAAATTTTCTGACCATATTCTCCTTACTTGTTGCAAGATCTACATATAAACTATTTTTGATATGTTCCCATATATGATAGTCCATAGGAGACAGATCGGAAAACGTGCTGGCCAAAGGTACGGTCCATTATTGGCAATCCACCTATCATAAAATAATTGATCGAGTAATACGTCTACAGTACTGCAATTATGAAGCAATGTTCTATCCTGTTGGTACCAAATACTTTCCGCATCTTCAATTGATAAATAATTCACTACAACTCTCACAACGTTCTGTATTATGTTACAGTATCCTTTACCATTCAAATTTCCATCATAGATGTACCAACACAGAATCCTGTTTTGTGCTTTTGTTTGAAAGTGGTTGACAATGCTTCACGGTAAATTTTACTAGTTCGGACTTCCATTGTCTAATATGATATGTTTTGAAATCTCTGAAAAAACAAATAAAATAAAAAATTAAAATGAATAGCTAAAAATAACAATTATATCAAGCAATAAACCGTAAAATGAAATTACAATAAAATAAAAATAAGCAAAAAATTGAAAATTGAACAATTGATAATGAAATGAAAATTGAAAAAGAAAAATTAAATAAGATTTCAAAACAAATTACTTCACTACACCTGTTGTGCTTTATAGCACAATAAAAGTTGAAAATATCGGTCACGGCTAAGGTGTGGATTTTTATCAGCTCAAAAATAAGTATTATGACGATTGAATAATCCATTTTTGATAAACTTATCATCACTCCATATCATTTTTTTAAGATTGGATTTTCCTGATTGTGGATCAGCAACCATTTACAAAACTCAATTCGACGATGCAATCCGTGTCTTTTAGATAATGTACTAGATACTAGATGATATTTGAACAGTCTCCATTTATGCTTTTTGAAAATGCGATGAGCGGTTCTGCATTTAACTGGTAGGTTTTTCTCACAATCTTTCAGAGACGCATTCGAATGAGCAACAAAATATCCAAGAACGTCTATTTCTAGATCTTCATTATCCATCTGATGTTTTTGTTTGGTTATTTTTGGAAGAAATGATCCATGATGATGATGCAAACAATTTTTCAACAGCCTTTTTACCGTATTGTGATTCGGTTTGAGTTTCTTCGGGTACATAGCTTTCAGCAAATAACCTGTATGTCTGGTCGATGATTCGAATACATAGATCATGATCAAATTTAAAAAATCTTCGTTCGTATAACGTAGACGGGACATTTTGCTCACGAATTCATAAAATGCACTTAGACAAATGACATCAATAAATCAACAACTACTTTCATTTGTTTCCACAGCATTCCTATTGTATTAAACGATAAAGTATTCATAAACAATAAATAAAAAGTTTCATAAAATACTCTAGATGCTGATAAAATCAGTCGTGGTGTAAGTAACCATTTGATGAAGAGAGTTAATAAATGCCTGGAAGTTAACGGAAATGTCTTCGAACATATTTTGAAATAGTTTTTATATTATGTGTGAATAGACAATGTAATATTTTTAAATTTATGTTCTGACCCATTTCAGGAAAAATCCTAGAAATTGTAATTAAAGAGAGCTTCTCCAATTATTTAAACAAATACCGTCTTCTTCATGGTCATCAATTTGGCTTCATCAAAAAAAGATCCACAATAATAGGATAACCACACAGAAGCACGTAAAATTATTCGGTATACATAATGTACCTACGTAAAAAAAAATATGGTTCTAGCCTCATAAAGAGTACTAGTATCTCATATACACCTTAGGCGCTTCGCAAATTGGTTATATCAGATTATAACAAATATGAAACATTATTAAAGCCAAAATTCGACAATTCTAGTTTTGAGCGAATATTTCAAAAACAACCACTGATATTGTCGGTCTGAAAAAAGATTAATCTAATTTCCCAAAATAGAAAGGTTTTGTCCAATTTAACTGACCTTGTAGGTCTTACATTTCACAATGTAGGAAATAAATTTGTGAACAGACTTCCTTATTGTCAGGGAGTGGATGGTTAACATTTCTAACATTTATTGGAATGAACTGGAAACTTGAAATAATGATATTTATCGTTTGTGTACAGATTTTTAAGCATTTGTGGAGTTATAGCCATGCAACCCCTTCTCATTGTTTCTTTCAATTCGTCAATATTGTCAAAAGTTGATCCGAATACCTCATGTTTAATGAAGCCCCACAATGGAAAGTCCAAAAGGGTCAGGTCAGGTCAGGTCATCTAAAAAAATGTAAATGCCATTGTTTCCTATCCATCGTCATGGAATAGGCGTATTGAGAAAATATCTGCAAATAGTTCTGCGATGTAGCGGAGCTGCATCATGTTGGAAATACTGATATTGAAATGCAAATCTTCCAACAACTAGAATTCTAAATATTATTCCTCCGTCAAAGATATCTCAAAAAGTAGGGACCTATAATCTTGGTGTCTAGCACATCAATCCGAACATTAACTCCGAATCTCTCTTGAAAATTTGTAGCTCAATGTAGAGAGGAATTTTCTTGTCGCCAATGATGAATATTTTTTTAACCATCCGTTATTTGCGAATCTACTCGCATCACATCAGTAGCTACAAAACATTTTTCTCCTATCATAGGTCTAAATTTATTCCGTCTCAAAATGTTTCAAACTGACGTAGTCGTAATAACACTTTGATTTGCAATCCCTTTCAATGATACTCCTTTGTTATCAATTTTTCGGTATTTTACAAATTTACAAATCCTGAATTGAATAAATATCTCTTTATTATTACTGAGAATGTTTTCTGAACTTACCTAAAACGCCAGTTTCAGTATCGCCACCTCTTTTACTTACTGTACAACTCTTACTTGGGGGGTTTTTCAAATGAACAATGATTCCTTAAACTCCTCTCATTGCGTTGAAAATATCTTTTGGGTGGCATACGTCTCTCAGGGTACAATTCCCCATCATCACCCGAAGACGATTGTAGATACTAACAATCGAAACGTCGTGAAGTAACGTGGTTTGAAATCACTTAACTTTTAATTATATTAATTTATTTTAATTTTATTTATTCTATTTTTTCACTCGTGTTTTATTTCACTGTGAATTCTTTTCAGGTTTTTTTTGCTTAATATATTTGCCATTTTTTGCAATTCTTTTAAATTGCAATTGTATTGTTTATTTCAGGGATTTAAAATCATTTTATATAATATTAGACAATGGAAATCCGAACTGATGAAATTCTCCCTATACAAAACTAGAGATCCAGTAGCATTTCTCAAACATCTCGCGCATATGAAAAGCATATCAACTTTCTCGTCATTACTATAATTCATTGTCTTCCCCTCGAAAATTCAGACGAATCCAATGATTATTTACGTACTTGACAGTCAATTTGACACTTATACATATTTTGTTACTTCATGGCTCACGTTAAACAAATCAATTCATTTCAGTACTCTCATACATTTTTTCTCCACTATTTTCATTTGCGAGAAAACATCAGAAACAAACATTTATGTCCCATAAAAATTGGCTTTCGAGCAGTTCATCCATATTTATACAAAACCCCTGGAATGCATGAGCATTCACCTCTACTTGCAAATTTTCAAAAGATATGTGGAGTGGATATATCTTTGTTATAAGATATTGGTTTCTACTTTTTTGAGACTACACAAATATTGATGTTTTTTTTGTAGACAAACGTCGGGAAACACATGTATTGTAATACAAAGCTGAAGTTGTTCCAGTGGCTATAAAAATTGATGAATAAAAATAGATGTCCGTATTTAAAAATATAAAGTTGATGAAATCTAATGTCACGAACAATTCTAGTTTTTGGAGAATATTTCAAAAACAACCACTGATATGCTCGATCGGAAAAAGGAACTTTCATCCAAATAACCGATCTTGTAGGTATCACCGTTTCCAAGATAGCAAAAAACAGCCTTCATATCTTTCGCCAATGATACAAATTATCTCACACTAACTTTAGTGTTTGACTTCCTTTTTTGCTGAAGGAGCTGTAGCATGGACGGCCGTCCTCTTCACAGGAACTTATGTATCTAGTCCATAACAGTGTACGGACCCATACTTAAAAGTTTTCACTCGTCGGAAAACTATGGGAAACAAATATATTATTGAATTATTCAAATAATTGGAGCGTTCTTGATACAGAGATAGACAAGTGTCTGGTTTTCTCTTTGTGCAGCTATCCTTTTCGCGTGAAGAGTGAGATATTATTAGTTATTTATAATATTCACGAAGACTGAACCGTTCTCAAACAATAAAAAAATGTTTGATAGATAATTGAAATACCTATCCAACGAGCTATTACAAGATTCCCTTTCCAGTTGAATTTTGTCCGATCTAGTTATCTTGTTTCGTTCAAAAGGCTGGGCTATTTACGTCTGCACTGAATATTCGCTGCAAATTGATTAATTATTTTTTTAGTGCTACTAACTGAAAAATCTATATTGAAATCTCCACAGATGACATATTAATAATATATATTGATGATTCCAAATTTATAATTAATGATTTGAAGTTGGAAGGTTCAGGTGTATTATACACAAATATTTATTTGCATCAAAGAGTCTCATTTTTGCTCCACATGCTACAAATTCACGTTCAATGCTTTTTTTTAAAGCTATTGGTTTGAAACTAAAACTGTTATTAACCTACACACATATTTCATCTTCTATGTGTATTTTTTCATGCAAAATAGGATACTAGTTGAAAGTTTTTCAGAAAAGTTGATTTTAATTCATTCTCACCTAAATGCGGAGGTCATTACATTTACTTACAATACATTACAATACATTTTGTATTGTAACTTTTA
The DNA here is from genome assembly GCA_015342045.1 of Leptinotarsa lineolata. Taxonomy (NCBI): domain Eukaryota; kingdom Metazoa; phylum Arthropoda; class Insecta; order Coleoptera; family Chrysomelidae; genus Leptinotarsa; species Leptinotarsa lineolata. The sequence goes on along the minus strand of WOGR01005559.1, from coordinate 4,897 downwards.
ATATGCAGCTCTGTTTCTTATTTTCTCTACACTGAGTCATCATATTATAATCAACTTGATAAAGATATTTTTCAGTGTTCATAGAGACTACTGACTGATTGGTATGCAGAGTTATTTTGCTTGAATACCTTTCGTCGTAGCATACATGAGAGTTCGATAAGAAGGTCTCATACATAATTGTGGTATTTTTTAAAGTTGAATCTTCTACGGGGAAGGTACTGTACATTGACACCCTTTGTACCTAGAGCCATTCAACTTTTTGAAGGGTTCCTCCCAATTTCACTGATGTTTGTCTATGAGAGAATGACATTTTGTTAATACCAATTGAGATGAAGTTAGTTGCCGTCATTCATTCTGCTTCGTTTCGACGTGAAATTACTTTGAAAGTTTTTGCTTGCTAGTATGATATTAAGAAATTCACAATGCTGGTGCTCGTATTATTTGTGTTTTTCAACTTGTTGCTGTCTATAACATTAAGTATCTACACGTAGTTTGTTTTGATTCAGGTAATATGTCTAGCAGCGAGGATAAAATCAAAAGGATCCCAGTCAACAAACATAAACTCTTGAATGCTATGAAACTCGTAATGGAAAGAAATATTTCTATTAGAGCGGACTTTAGTTTAACTAGAAGTACTCTAAGAGAAATTATAAACATTATTTAAAATCATTTGCCGATGAACCAAGCCTTATTTATTTATGCTAATTTAGCTGTGTATCATGTTTTCAAAAAAATGGAAAAATCCCGCTTTGTGGATTACATAAAAGATGCTGCAAAATGACAATATGGCCTTACATTAAAAGATGTTGAGAGATTAGCTTATGAATTTGCTAAGCAGAACAAAAAGAAATATTCAGCTCAACAGGACCATTTGCCAAGCAGAATGAAAAAAAATATCCAGCTCAATGGGACCAACGACAAATAGCAGGGGAATGATGGATACGATCGTTCCGGAAAAGGTATGAAATTGAACTTTCCTTATGCAAACCGGAAGTCACAAGTCTAGCTCGTTCTACGGCGTTTAAAAGAGCTACGGTGCAAGCAACCTTTGATAACTTGAAAAGGGCCAAACAGATAAAACCAACAGATATATGGAATGTTGATGAAACAGGAAATTCTAATGTCCATGTACCACTAAAAATTTTAGCATCCAAGGGTATTAAACAACTTGGTGCGATGACTAGTGGTGAAAGAGACAATACAGTTACAACGATTGCTTTTATCAATGCAGGAAGTGGATTTATTCCTCCAATGCTAATATTTTCTCGAATGAATTTTAAAGGTCTTATGCTTACTGGAGCTCCTGTCAGATCTGTAGGTGGCGCTAATCCCTCAAGATGTTCTAATTATTCACTGTTTCTCCAATTTTTTAAACATTTTATTGATTATGTGAAGCCTTTAAAAGACCGCCCTGTCATTTTTCTACTAGACAATCACGAGAGCCATATATAAATACCAGTCATTGATTTAGCCAGGCAGGACGGTGTCATTCTCGTCACTTTTAATCCACGCACCAGTCAAAAGTTTCAACCATTAGATAAAACTGTATTTGGACCCTACAAGAAGTATTACAACACTGCAGCCAATGAAATGATGCTAACATTTGACCACGTAGGTAAACCAAAAACAATTTATGAAGTTGCTGCTCTCGTCGGAAAAGTTTTTCGATTAGCTTTCACGCCGTCAAACATAACGGAAGGCATCTCACGCGCCGGATTGTATCCACTGATGGAAATAAATCTGGATATGGTGAATTTTCGCCATCTTACGTAACAGACCGTCCCTTAACACAACTTGGAAATGAACCCCAAGGTTCATGAACCCCGGCATAAACACAAATTAAGAATTTAACAAAAGACAAACTGAAATAGTTTTAAAAACTTCTGAACAGTAATTGCCCGTTAATGACCCTGGTTGTGCATCTATAATTCGATTCCACCGAAAAGATCTGCCTAGAAAGGATGTTCGCAAAGCTAGGAAGAAAGAAAAGTTCAGAATCTTAACAGACAGAGAAAATCAAGATAGAAAAACTAAAATCGAATAAAAAACAAAAAGTAAAGAATATGAAGATAGACGTAAAAAAATTAATGTTAAAAAGGCACTATTTAATGCACAGCCAGAAACGTCGAAGGATAAAGATGAATTATTTTCTCTGTGAGATTCAGATGCTTCACAAGGAGTTTTACCTTCTGAAGAATCTGAAAATAAAGATTTTGATGGATACAAATAAAACGATCACCTGAGAATTATGCAATTGGTGACTATGTTATCTTTATTTATGAAGGTGAACACTTTGTTGGCTAAATATAAGAATATACCCGCAAAGAGGGCGTCCTCATAAAAGCCATACAAAAGTCTCTTAGAAATTGGAAATGGCCAGAAAAAAAAGATTAGAACTTGTACCAATGATCCCGACATACTTAGAATTGTTAACAATTTTTCTAAACCCAATAATTTACAAATAAAATATTTTCTTGGGCTATTGTAAAATTTGTTACATGTTTCAATAGTAAGTCTCTCAGATTTTGTTCATCATATTAGTTTATGTATCATGATATTAGTGTGAAAAAAATATTGAAGAAAAATGGTATCCAGGTACAACACCTCCCCCTTATACAATTGACTTTGACCATGTTGAAGGTTTATATAGTTCATTGAGGCCATATTTGATTCCAAACATAAAACATTTATTTTGAGATTTCAGTGGGTAGTTTATTAGGATATTCAGCATGAAGAAATATATGTTGATCCGTAATGAATTTAACTATTTTATCCAGGGTTACCTGCCATTTTACACAGTATAGATATATGCGTATTTTAGGTAAAGTTTTTCTACTACTACTCCATCTTGATACAAGATGGAGTAGTAGAAAGCCAAAAACTTTTCCAAAACTTAATCACTCCTAAAAATATAACCCTTTCAAATCAATCCGTATTTTACTTTGGACTCCAAAATCATTTTGCAAGTTACTTTCACTAACATTTTTCATGTTCTTTCTTTTTACGTCTTGACACTGTTATCTTCAGATACAGAGAAAGTGCCCTTTCTCTAAAGGGCACTTTCACCCCCGGAAAGTGGGTGTCATGCCGAATAACAGCTGAAGATGTTCGTAAAAATTCTGGGCCTTCCTGGACAACTCCCAGCACAGATTAGACAGAGATAGGCCCGAGCACTCACAAAATCGAACGAGTGGGCTTAGAATGGGTCGGACACGTGGACGACCTATTAGAGTCACCACCTCGAGGAATTCAGGATCATTCATATTCCAGACAAGTTGATTTTGAGTCGGAGGCACTACCACTTGTACTATAATTTTATGTTATCTTTTTCTTGTAGTTATTAGCGTCTGTAAGCTATGTCTACTAAAATTTTTGGCTTATCAAATTTACCTAGTATAGGTAGATACTGGTTATCTGAATAATGGCTGGACATTTTATTAGTACCAACGAAACGACATAATCATAATGCTAAAATTGTCAAAGTAAAATCATTATTTAAAACAGGTAAAAAAAAACAAATGACGAATTAAAGACCAATTTCAGTTTTACCAGTTTTATCTAAAATTATTGAGAAATTCTAGATTGTTTGAATATCTTGAAAAGACAAAATTATTATATGATGGGCAATACAGATTTCGAAAAAATTGTGACACAAAGTCCGCAGTATTAGATGCCATAACCCAAATCCAGCTGGATTTAGATTCGAACAAAAATATGGAGTTCTTTCATTAGACCTGAAGGAAGCATTTGATACTGTGGATCATAAGATTCTTCTGGAAATAATGCATAATATATTAGGTATCCGAGGTTTAGTTTATAATTGGTTTCGAAATTATTTAATGAAAAGAAAGCAATATGTCTATATTGGCGACATAATCAGTTAACAAAAAAACATAATATGTGGGGTACGGCAAGGATCAATACTTGAACCGGTTTTGTTTCTTATATATTTCAAATCTTTGGGTACAGTAAATTTATTTGGTAAATTACAAATGTTTGCTGATGACAGCACTTTAACTTACAATGGAAATAGTGTACAAGAAATCAAAATTTATATTTCAAAAGATTTCGATCAAATATCTTTATGGCTTCAATGCCATAAAATATCACTGAATTTTCAGTAATCTTCATATATGTTCATATAAAAAAGGTCTATATCAGTTGATTCAGAAGATCCAATTAAATTTAATAATGAAAATATTAAATACTCTCCTAGTGCCAAATTTCTTGGTCTTATTTTAGATGAAAATGTATCATGGAGACAAGACATTAAAATAATGAGAAAAAAAATAGCTCCCATAATTGAAATTTTATTCAAAATACGAAATGTTATACCTAGGGGTATAACATTTCGTATTTCATATAATATACCTCAAATTGATTTATTTTTCATTAGTTTATTCCAAAATTCAATATCTAATATCGGTATGAGAAATGGCAACAAATTCTTTATTAAAACCAATTAAAAAACTTAAGAACAAAATTATAAAGTGTATATTCAAGTTGAACTACAAGGAGCCTGCGGTCAACTTGTATAAACCAAAAAAACTATTAGATTTGTCATCTTTACATAAACTCAAATTATGTACCTTCATTCATTTGGTTAAAAATAGGCTCAAACATTCAAATCTGAATTTCCAAATCAATGGTTACCAACACAACCATTTGAAAAGATATTCAAGCAATCTAAAATTAATGAAAATGAAAAAATATATTGGTCAAAATTCGATTCATCATAAAGGTATCAAGTTTTACAATGATATACCGAATGTTTAAAAAAAATTCATAAACAAAAAATCCACATTAATTTGAAAAAATATTTATTGTTCGTATAGATATATTATCTAATGAATGCATTTATGTGTATGTTGATAATCATATTGAAACATGTATATAT
>WOGR01005558.1:0-13712 GCA_015342045.1 Leptinotarsa lineolata | reverse complement strand
TTACCGCGACAAGGCTTGTTACGACGAGAGGGCGCCTGGTGTCTCGAAGGCTCCGTTAGAGACAACTGATAGGCTTAGTGTCATTCATCCTCTCGGCACGGATACACACACCTTAGGATTAAGCCGTCGTTGGGATGCCGTTCAGTTAGGGAATAACAGAAACACGTGTGATTCTGTCATTCCCGTATCCAGCGGGGCTACGTGGAAGCAGACATCCGATGGACGGTTTGCTCAACCTTCACATACCAAGCCAATACACTCGCATAAACAGCAGGCACAGGGACCCAGGCGAAAGACGCACAAGGACGGCCAACCCGCCGACGAACAGGTCACTATCATATGTGATTGTGAAGCTATCATAAAGTCACGACCTATGACCTATGTTTATGATTCTACAGAAGATATAATTTCAGTGGAATTCATGATTTAGATACTTCAGATGGGACTGGTATTGAGAAACGGTACAGATTTCTTCAGAAATTGAGATATTCTCTCAGACATTGCTTCAGAAACGAACATTTAGCACATCTAGTTCATATAGGTCAACGAAAGCGTGATAAAATGAAAGTTGGTGATATAATATTGATTGGTTCAGATTAAGTATTGATTGGTTCAGATAATACGAAACGCATAAGTTGGCCTATGGGGCGAATACTAGAAATATACCCAGACAAAAAAGCCAGAGTGGCAAAAATCAAAGCAGCAACCGAGGGGGAAATAGTTGAGGAACTTGCATCTTCAGAATTCCTCAATGAAATGACTGGTGAAAGAGATTCATCAATTTGACTTCAACCTGCGACAAATCAACAAATTTTCAAAGGCGAGAAGAAAGAAGTTGTCAGGAGTTATGGACGTGAAGTTAACGCTCCCAAACGCTATGAATTTTGCTGTCGCAAAATGTGGGAGTGTGTTGCGGATAGGAGAAAAAGAAGTTTCATTTTATTCGTTTTTTGAATACCTTGTAGACCTGGTAGATATAGTTTGTCGTTGATGTTGATAGCGACTGTGAGATTAAAATGTTATGGAATTGTCAATGAACATTTTTCATAAAATCACAAAAAAGACCCATTCTTTCTCGAGATTACTTTATAATATTGATGCTAATTGAGGTTATGGAGTAATCTCGAGAAAGAATGAGTCTTCTTGTGACATGAAAAATGTGTATTGACAATTCTATAATAATTGAATCTGATGAGTAGAATGATCAGAGGAAGAATGAGAAATACTGCTATTTATTATCCTACTGGAACTACTTCTGTGACTTTCCCATATATTCAATATGTCATCAGGAAGAGTAGATTCAACTAAAGAGTATAACATAGAAGCATATTTGTTACTAGTAACTCCCAAAGATTCAAGAGCCCTTAACTTTGTTTCTGAAGAATCATGTAAAACCGTCAGGGACATAGCTGATTTGTTAATATTTGCTTGTTAGAAAACTAAATTGAGCAATTCCCTCATATACGCCTCTATCAAAAACTCATCTCTGGCGAATCTAGTCTTGAGGAGCTGATCAATGGCTTTTTTATAGTTAGCTCCTGAAGGTGGGAAACTTTCTACTTATAATTTAGCAGGAGATCCGAGTTTCATGACTTGCAGGAGGTATTGGGATTTATCATTCCGATCGATGTTTTCGTCCTCGTCTATCTCACGAAATTGACCCCGACATCCCATCCATTGTTCAACATCTCCATTGAATTTCTTTAAATCTTGTTTCGGTAATAGTAACCTACGTTTTATAACTGGCTTGATTTCTGTATGATTGCTTATCGTATCCTCTTGCCTTGGTGAATTCGTCAACTTGTAGTCGCATTTGGATCTATGTTGTATTAATTGCTCCCTGTAGGTCTCTATACTTTTGAATTCTTCGTCGATCATGGTATCTTCTGCGGAAACAAATGAACTTTCAATCACTGAATCAAGTTCAAATATTCGTTCAGTTTTATCTTCTAACTGTTCCAACAAAGTTGAAATGTCGTACTGCTTCACTTCTGGGCTGCTGAGCTTTTTTCAAGTAATTACAATACGAGTAAACATTTTTCTCAACAGCTCTCGTTCTTTCTTGGCTAACGAAGGAATCTCCATATCTAGTCCTATTACGGTCGCCAATTGATGTTATGGAGTGTGTTACGATATTTTCTTAATCACGGTACGTTTTTCTAACTAATATCACCCCGTATATGGCTTCACACACAAATAGTTCGTACCAATACTTTTTGCGCTTGAAAAAAAACACCAGAAAATTCGAGACAGGATTCGCAGAGATTTTGGTGAGAAGGTTGAATAGATATTGGCTGAATGAATGAACGAAATTTTTATCGTATTATACGGATAAGTCATTCCAAGTGCCTTATGCAATATTGGCGTTGTTTATGGTTATGTCTGGTGTATGGTATATGCCCAGTATTGTAAAACATTAAATTTTGATTGGTATCTGCTTTACAGTTGTTGGAAAAATGTCTTTGATGTGCTAGGAGACTCGACACTAAGAGGTAAATATTTTTCATAACCGTCTTACCCTTAAAATTCAATTAACTTTCGATCACTGCTCAATCTCATATATCATTGCTTTTAGACGTTTTCTTTTTTTGTGGATGCTACTTTGCTGCTCGTTGTCAAGCAGTAAAGGTGGAAAATTTTCTCTGGAATTTCATATTAAATAAGAACGTGGCTTATACGAGGAAATATCGAAGTGAGCTGTTATTTGAAAGGGAAAGATCATCCATTGAATATCTTCAAGAACAAGGATCACGGATGAGTACCTCCTAGAGGGAATTTTTTCTTTTAATCTTCAATTCTTTCACTGATTTTCATCACAAAAGCAATAATAATAATGATGATAGTCATAATTCATAGTTATAATGATAATATCGCTATTTATGATACTTTTTTTTGAGTGTCAATAAGACCAATGTCTCTGTGTCATTTATGAAGTGATAGGTATATTCTCTATAATTTTTTTTAACTCTTGCAAGAGCCCCCAATTATTTAAGGTGAAGGAAATAATATCGTTGTAGTAAGTTATCTATATAGTTTCCATATAGATTATCCAATTATCAACAATCCATTTTTGTTGGGTAGGGGACTACTGAGTAGTTGAATTTTAGTGGTTTTCTTTATAAACAACAAGGGCATCAGAAACCACTTGGCGCCCAAATTATCAAAACGAAATTGTAGTAAGTGTGTTGAAATATATAGTAACTCACGGCCCTAACAGAGCAGACACATTACCTGCCATACCTAACCCCCTTCCCCTCCGAATACGGCCCAAAACCTGGAAATAAACATACATACAGGTTGGGCGTAATAACTCATTGAACCTCCACAAGGTCTATATGAAGTTACAACTATCATTTTTTCATGAGTAAGGGACACTTCAATACATATTCAATAATAAGTTAGCATCTAGTAACTTGAAAACTACTAGTTTCCCAACATTTTGTCCACCTCTTAAAATAACGTTTACAGATTAGAAAAAAATAAACTCAATACCACGGACAGCCTAGGCTTTGTGGGATTATTGTTTATTGTATTTTCAAGAAACTGCTTTGTTATCTGTACAATATTTGTATTGTCACAAAGAGACTGCTAATAATCTTATTATTATTATTATTATTAAAAAAATAAGAAATGTTGCATATGCAGAAAATACTTCAGTGAAGATTCCTACACTGACACCTGTCGGATATAATCCAACGCCATCCGTGGTATTAGCCAGGGAAGTAGTTGTTCTGATAGGTATCAGTCCATTAACCTACAGTGTAGAGAGTTGAGACTGGCTTGAACAAATAGTTCCTTTACATGATTTGCTTTTCATCATCAGATTGTTATTTAAAATTTCAAATTGTGAATAGTTGAATATTTGAATTTTTGTTTAATTTCAAGTCGATGAGGATATATGAAACAGGCATGCAGAATTATTGTTATCACTTTAAGATGAAAATTGAATCAGTGTATAATAATAATGACGAATAAAAAATCGAATTAAAGAAAAGGAACATGGCTGCCATCGAGGTATACAGGATGTGTGCAGTGTTGAAGAAAAAAAATAGCCGTCAGCGTGAACGAGTCTTCCCAAGGCGGTGACAAATGCAAGTTTCGACATCGACCACCGACGAGATTCTTCCTTTCTCATTTACTGCAAATCAACTATTTGGAAACCAGAGACCAGCCACATCCTACCACTACTGATGAAACTGATGGAACAGCGCTATCTTTTGTTGAGTCATAAATGTCTGACAGACCTTGGACGAATAAAACCAAAAGTACCAGAAGTTTCGTTTTGCCGTGCGCCAGACAACATCAGTGATATGTGCCTTGACTGCAAGGACGAAAGTTATTTTTCGAAAATTCAGCAAATATTGACGTTACAATGACTTCAAAATGAAACTTTAATCTTTCAGTCAACGCACATACCTGTAGTTGCTTAGACTTCAAGATATAATCTTCGTCCGTGTAGTCAACACACATATTACTGATGTTGTCTGGCGCACCAGCAGACGGAACGTTTGGTACTTTAGGTTCCATTCGACCAAGGCCTGCCAGATATTCATGATTCAATGATATTTACTTGAATCATGGAAAATTATTGGAATGTGATTTGGTGATTTGTAATTCAAATCACAAACCGAAAAAGTTACCCCAGATCTCATTCCTCCAGTTGAATGGCAGTGATCTCTAATTTTAAAATCACCCGATTCGAAAGGCTTCCCTCATATACCACATACATCAAAATGTCTTAATCCATCATTGGTTTCATTGGAACAACCTCATTCAAATATTCATGATGAATTTCGAATTCCTCGAAACATACATTATTTGACCAATCTGTTTCAAGATACAATCATGTGTTTTGGTCATATTCCGTATATTGACACTTTCGGTTTGTTTCATTTCAATTAATTATGAAAAAAGGTACGCCCATTTTCCATTATTCATAACTTAAGCTTACTTTTATAATAATGAAGGTTGAAAATATTTTTTTTGGTCTTCGGGTATCAACGACCATAATCTGAGCGCGACACAATTCGTGTTTCTTTGGCCAACAGTTTTTTTTAATTCGAGGAAAAAACAGTTCATCATGACTTCTCGTATTGTGAGTATGCTTATGATACTTAAATATCATTTTTCTGTTTTTTTAAAGATACTAGAATTTTTCGACAGAAAAGTTGACGAGCATCCATTATTTGAGCTTCTTTATATAGATTAGAAGGATAGCTGATATTTTTCTCAAAAATTGTTTTCAGAATCCATTTCTGTAATACGTTGATTTTTTCTATGAAACAGTCTTTCACACCACCCTTTCCCAAAATTCCATATGTTGATTATGATTGTAACAATGCGAAATAAATTGTTTTGAGTTATTAAGGATCTAAAAATGCTTTCAAATATTTGAATTTTCAAAGTATTCCTCGCAATTTTTTTGACAGATGCTTCATTTGCAGGTCCCATCTGAAATGCCGATCTATCATTACACCAAGATATTTTATGGATTGGGCTTCAGAAATTTTAGAATCCAGGCCAATATCAATACCTTCCAAATTTGGCAATCCTAATGAATAAGAACAGAATGGTAGATAACAGCTCTCATTCAAGTTGGGAGTAAGTTTATTGTACTGAACCATTTTGAAAAAATTATTTTCAATATTTTCTTGAAGTCCATTCCAAGTGTTTGTTTTATAAGTAACAACAGCATCATCTGCAAAACAAATGATTTCCCCCAAACTATCTTTGTCGACTAAGCTATTTACGTATAGAACAAAAAGTACTGGTCCTAAAACAGACCCTTGCAGAATACCATAAGTTATTTTTCTAGGACTGCTACATACCTCATTAATTCGCATCTGTTGCGTTCGTGATGACAGATAATCTTTCAATATATCATAGGCATTTCCTATAATCCCATAATATTTCAATTTATTCAGTAATTTTTGGTGACTAACTGTATCAAAGGCTTTCGAGAGGTCGAAGAAGATACTTGTTGTTGGTACTGATTTATCTAAGGACTCATAAATTGATGTTGTAAATTTGTAAATAGCATCTTCCGTTGATTTTTCCTCTTGAAAACCAAATTGAATTTCGGACGGAGGGTTAAATTAAAAAAAAAAATGTGAATCTGAATTTTATCACATGTTCCATAATTTTTGAGATATTGGAAATCACTGAGATAGGCCTATAGTTCCCTATTTAATTTTTCCCCGCTCTTATATAACGGCTTGACAATAGCATGTTTCAGTATCGTTGGAAATTTTCCTACCTGAAAACAGTAATTGATCAAAAAAATAGAGGTTCAAATTATGTATTGGAAATCGAAAACTTAATTTTTAAAAAGAAAATAGATTTCACATAAGAATGAAGAAAGTGTATATTCTCTTTGGGAGCAGTACAAAGAATGAATATTCAATAAGACAGTTATGGTGAGATTTGGAATATGATGAGTTTGCAAAGTCTCGGGCTCCTATCGATAAGGCACGTCTCTTGATAGCCGGTACCACGTGACCCGTCCCTCCTTAGGCTGAAAAAATAACGGAGTTATTTTTTGAAGTTTTGGTTCCTAAGGATCCACGGGCTTTTTGGTTCTTCTGGAATGTTTTTTGGTAATACTAATTCAATTTTGGCAGGTTGAGCAGTATCATGATGACGTTGATTATAAATATTATAGTCCCGAAAATAGATGTTGTACAACCTTGGTTTTCTTGCAATTGAATTGGTCTCAGTTGATTGGCTATTTTATCGATTTGGTGTGGTAGTGTTGGGGTGTCGTAGACTTTTGGAGTTTTCAAGTCTGTTATTTCCAATTTGGGTGAAATCATAGGTTTCCCTTGTTGAATGTCAATATCGTTTACGTATTTTGTATCCTGGATTTGGATTTCACATGATTGTGGGATTCTGATCAAAATTGGAGGATTGATTTCCAGGTATTGATCTGTTTTACATTTGGAATACAGACGTTTTTTCTTGACAGAGATTATCAGTACTCGATCTTGTGTTACTTGTTCTACAATTGGATCTTGCACGTTGATTTCCAAAATATGGCATTTCTTCGAGGCTTTTCCTTGAAGAAGGTGGGATGTGCAGTTTTCCGGTGGCGCCAAGTTTTCCGGGCAGTCTTCTTTTTCGAACTGGACATCCTTTTGGTTCCGTGCCAAATATGGATATTTGGGGAAGATATCGTGTGATTTTGGATATAAATGATAGAATTCGAAGAATTTGGGTCTTACAACAGGGATGTGTATTGCTAACATCAATTTGGTATCAACAAAACTAACAAAACGTTCCTAAGGATTGATAGTATGTGAGTGTATTTTTGAAATGTTGAACTTGATTTTGGTTATATATTTTTTATATTTTTGGAGTTCAGTAGTGGATGCTATTGAATTATGCAAAGTGTTCAGTTTAGAAAACATAATGTTCCTCAAGGGTCAGTAATGGGCCCAATATTGTTTCTAATATATGTAAATGACATCGTTAGATCATATGGACTTACGCATAACTAAAGGTCATGTGACGATATTCGAGATCAAGGTCAAATGGTGGGGTGTGACGTCATTCAAGATCAAGTGGTGGGGTGGAGATGGCGGGTGGAGGTTGAAGCAGCAAAGGCGAGTATCAAAAAAAACTCAATTTCCAAGGTTGCGTGACGTTATCAAATTTATTTCAAGATCACATATTGCTCAAGGCTGTGGTACGTCATAAAGGTCATGATACATTGATGAGGTCCATGTTGATGATTATGGTATCTATAATGGAATATTCATTTGTTAGGTTTGATAAATTTACTGATTATATCATCTCAAGGTCAACGCCCATGTTCGTCATTCAAGGTCAAGGTCGAATGATGGAGCAAGGTTTGGGGTGGGGGATTTATTTAGCAGTGGGGGTTTGATAAGTGGGAGGCAGGGGGTAATGGGGTTGAGAAGTTAGGTGATTTTTGTGTAGATTTTTGGGTGTTTGGGAAGATTTTGGAAAATTTTGGGAGGATTTTGGTGAAATATTTTGGGAGAATTTTGGTCGTGTGGTCTAAACTGAATGAGAATATATGATACACTGAGCTCATATAGAAAATCATCAGCAAAGAAAGGAAGGGTATTCAAGGTGGGGGTGTTAGTCAAGGTCAAGTTTTTTTTAAGACGAAACTCAAGCACTACAGGATAAACCTTAAGGCGCTCTGAGAGCGGTGTTCGTGCGGAAGTAGTGATTCACATTGGATTTGAATCGCAGGAGATTGAATCCATTTGGAACAATGTTCTCATGAATGCAGTTCTCCAAATTGATTAATTTTTAAACAGCGGAGTTCGAAGTCAACTGAGTTGAACTTCAAAACAATGAGCAGTGACCGTCGCGTATTTCTGATATGCACCGCTGTTGGTGGATTCAAATGTGCCAAGTCCCTTGAACACTTCTCGTGGAAGTATCTATAGAAGAGAGATAAATCTCCAATCTTTCTTCGATGTTCCAGACTATTAAGCTTGCAAGTTGAGTTTGCGTTTCCAATCAGGCAAATGGTTTTTTTCTGAATGGAATTCAGCAGCTTCAGGGTATGTTTAGGGTCGGAGCTCCATAGATAAGAACAATATTCCAAAAAAGGTCTGATCTGAGCCTAATAAAGTATCAAAAGTTGCTGAGGTGTGTACAGCTATAGTGTTTCAAGCTTTTGAAAAGCAGCCCCTGCAATTCCAGCAACATGATTGTGCCGGGAAATATCTGTGTCCATTTTAACACCCAACAAACTTATCGAAGCAGAAAGCGGAATTGTCTGTCCTGACATTATTTTATCCGGTTCAGAGACATTCATCTTTTTAGAGAAAACCGATGCCTGGGTTTACTTTCACCCCAATTCGAAATTACCTCTAGATCCTCATTGAGATATGCAACCTCCTGCTGCCGGTGGAGATGTGGATCCGCAACCGAATTCCTGGTATCCAAATGGAATGACGAGATAAGTGTGCTGTCGTCAGTAAAGATATATATTGGATTCTTCGTCTTTTCCAAAAAGTCTTTGATGTACAATAAAAAGAGGGTTGGAGACAATATGGATCCTTGAGGAACACCAGCGTTGATGGTAAAAGTATAGCATCAAAGTTAGGCCAGCAAACCCTCATGCCACATACGGTCAAAGTCCTGAGAAATATCAAGCGCAATAGCTGTTGACTCTCCATGAGTCTCGATTGCGTTATTCCAAATATGGGTAACATACTATAGAAGCTCGCCTGTTGATCTTTGTTTCCGAAAGCCATATCAATTGTCGCTCAAGATGTTAAAGCCTTCTAAATATTTGTGAATATGGTGATAGCAAAGCGACTGGTCTATATTCATTTGGAAGATTTTCCTCGCCCTTTTTGGGAATGAGCTGTAAGCAATCTTCCAACAAGAAGAAAAAACACTTTTCTTGTAATATAGATTGAAAAGTCTGCAAAATACTGGTGCGAGTTCATTTGCGCACTTTTTGAGTACGATAACATGAAAAGTTCTGTAACTGAAATCATCCTTATTCATGAAGAATGTCGAAAATGTGCAAAAAAGACCGGCAACAATATTAAAGGAAAGATTTTCAAAAGTAATTTGAATCATAAATATTTCCTGGAATCAGTTACTGAGTTCAATGAAACCGCTTCCGTTGCTAACAAAAAATTAACAATTATGGATGAAGCAGCGTTAATAGAAGTTCTGAGCATATTTACTGCAGAACCTTCCATGTCACTTTGCATTTTGGTACGTCAAGTAGAAATATTCCACGAATTCAGCTTTATGACAATGATTCCGTCAGGTAATTTTTTGAAACAATAACGGATTTTATCAATGAAAACCAGAATATTTCGAACAGTATTTGTATTACCGATGGAGTTCATATTTTTCCTCAATGGACATGTTAGCAACCAAAATTGTCACTACTAGAGCGATAAAAAAATTTCACTTTTTAGGAAAGATTATACCCAGCATCCGGAGAAAATAAACGTTTGGGTTGTATTCTTGTTGATAATACTATTATTGGGCCTTTATTCATTGAGAAACATTCAACTAGTGAGCTCTACTTAAATCTGCTCAAAGGAATAAGAGACTCCCAAATAGCAATTAGATTGGACAATCAAATCGATGCGGGTGGTAACATGATTTTAGAAAACGAACTTATCCACTTTCAACAGGGGGCTCACACACTACTTTCTTTCAGTTAGACGGTAGCTTAATGATTGACTTCCTGACAGATGGATTGGTCGAAGGGGAGCAAAAAAGAGCCACCAAGATCACCATGATAATCAATATATTCTATTCTTCATTCATAAGTTGGTTAAACACTAGAATATATCTCACTTTTAGGGATTATATTACTAATACACATTTTTAATGATGAACTGATACTCACCACTTTCAGTAGTTTCTGCATATTCTGTGAATTGGCAATTATAGCGAAAGTACTGGGTATTGGACGAACTTTTCTCAACTTTTTTATAGCAGAAGCATCTAATCTTTCTGTTATTGACAATAGTAACTCTGCATTATTCATCAGATGATGAAGTGTTTGGTCAGTGTCTGGAAACATGAAATACATTTTGTTAGTGTGAGAATATATCTTTCGAAAAAAAAGAATGAGATAAGTGTCTAACTTTTGATGTTCTCTAAGTTATATCGAATGTGTAGCGGTACGTTCCTTTCATCAATTAATCAGCTCATTACGAGGAACTCAAGTTTTCAGAAAATGTATCGATTTTTAGGTATAAAAGTGGGTTTTCAATGACGGTCTCGAACTTTCTTTCACCAATTGACCTTAACTTTGAATGACGTCATATGACCTTGAGCTGTATACATGCCATATGATGTTGTAACCACAGTATGACCTTAACGATCGACTCTGTCCTTGCTAGGTG
The DNA here is from genome assembly GCA_015342045.1 of Leptinotarsa lineolata. Taxonomy (NCBI): domain Eukaryota; kingdom Metazoa; phylum Arthropoda; class Insecta; order Coleoptera; family Chrysomelidae; genus Leptinotarsa; species Leptinotarsa lineolata. The sequence goes on along the minus strand of WOGR01005558.1, from coordinate 2,850 downwards.
ACCTTAAGTTTGTACCATATCATATGATCTTGAATGGTTTTCTTGAATGAAACCTCGTAGCTTCACCTTGGGTTGAAGTGGTGGAAGATGTGATCTTATAAGAAGAGTGATGTGAATGTGAGTGTCATTCTTCTCATGATTGTGTGGTATTATATACAAGATGTATATATGTAGATAATGTGGAAAAAGTTTCTCGTGGAGTGACAACGAATAGAATATTCGAGCGTCACATTGAAGTGTTTTTTGAGTACGTTATAATGGATTTCCATCAAGTATCGGTCAGTTCTATCAAAGATTCGAAGGTGGTTTATAACACTTCTGTTGATGGTTAAACTTCCCAAGCAATGAGATCTCAAGATCAAGATCTGGGTATGTGATGTATTCACAACATTGTTGATTGAATGTGTAAGAAAAAATATATTTCCAGGCTGGACCATGAAGAAAATTCTGTATATGGGGGTGAATATTGATAAGTTCAGCCCTCTTGAAAGATTTTCTCACACCAAGTTACCCAAATTCATCGAGTTGTCAATCAGTTCTGCTTTTCGTGAGTTGTGACTTCAGATTTGTAACCTGCCAATGTGGAAGTGTATGTAGCAGGTATGAATTTTTCAGTTATGTTGAAAGATATTTCAGAATTTGAGGTTACGAATGATTGCTCTATGGATGTTTATGGTTTGGAAAATATTGATGGTTGTTTGTTGTACTTTGTTTATGAGCAAACTTTATTGTGACATCAATTGAACGATTGTAACCACACATTGAATGAAAATTTCAGGATTGATAAATTCAATGGATGTTAACCTGAGGATATTTTGAAATTTGAAAATATCGGTAAGCAGTTGAGAGATTCATTCGTTGTATAATCGTAGGTTATTTGGCTTTCTCGACTTTTGAAAATTATCGATTATGTTCATTGAGATCCAAACGGTTCCAATGATACCACTTTCAATGAAATCGGACTACTGGTAGTGGTTTAATTTCGGCGGATCTGCAGCCGAGTGTTACTGGGAAATGCAAACTTCATTACAAAAGAATTCACTTACATGTTGAATCCCCCAATATAATAGTAACATCTGTGACATTCCTCATTTCCATATATTTTATGAGAATATCAAGAAATGGGCTTATTGAGATGTCGATTCGCACGTAGAATAATCCTTTATCTCTTGATAATGCTCTTGCCAATTCATTACCATTCCAAGTTAGATCCACTATCAAGACCGCACCATCCGAAATAGTTCGACTAACTGAAATTGAATGAAATCGTTTATTACTGCAACATATTGAAAAATATCAGGTGTTAATGATTCCAACATTTCTATTGACTTATGTAACTTGGTTTTCAAACTTCCATTAACTGTTATATCAATCAAATAATTCTGTTACTAATCGAAAACATAGCAGTATCCAAATCTTTTTCTTTATTTTTCACTTGAACGCTGTTTTAGTGATCACGATTCGAAATCGATTTTCAGGGTAATATTACTCAAATGATTCAAATTGCACAATTAGGAAAAGTTGAGACTACATATATTTCTATTTTGTAGTTTCATTCAACACTGAAAACTTTTTTATGTGTTAGTGGATTCTTAAACAGTTTGGTTATATCAACCCATATAGTGACAATTTAGTTATAGTGTTTTTCATAGTGAAAATATAAAAGTAATTTTAATTATGATTGGAGAAGTGAACGGTGTGTTACAGGAAAAAAGTAGATATGTAATCGGACAAAAATGAAAATATTTTTGATACTACTTGGTCAATCAGAAAATGCAGGAGCATACATTACTCCAAAAAGTGTGTCTCTCTAGTGATACGTACATGAAATACCAACTCATATTTTTCAAAACAAATTATTATTCAGTCAGAATATCAATTTGACATTCATAGGAAGACAGTTTTCTGTGAATGAGTCAATGTTTCTTAATGGTTTTTGGGTTTTCAACCTTACAAAATCTGAGAAAGTGATGAATACACTTTCATCCACAAATTATCTGCTCGAGAGTAATTGACGGCAAAACTGACAAGTTTACTTAAAAAACTTACTGCGTAATATGAACCTTTGAACAAACTCATTAGTCGGTGATTTGTCATATAAATTCTGACTATATATGTTTGAGAAAATGAAATTTGATTATTCAGCTATTTGGAATGGATGATGATTTGAAAAATAGTCGTTTTCCGTTCTAAAAACTGAAAACAAAATTATTGTTGGAAGAATCTCATGAAGAAGAGAAAAAACTCAGGAATCTGAAGAATATTCTGAATACGGTAGAATAATAATTTACTGAGTAAGGGACACTGAGCAAATGTACCAAAAGTTATTCGGATTGGATGAACATATATGGATGTTTACCGTTTTTTGTCAGTCAATATAATTGGATGATCATGAGAGAACAACTTTTGCACCTCAAAAAAATTGGTGAACGTCCGTACATGAATATCAAACAATCACCAAAATGATATTTATTCAAAAAAAGTATTTATCTGTATCAACAAACAAGCTCCGGAAAAATTGCTGCTGATTATAAAACTGTTATTATTAAATTGTCGTCATCGGTCAGAATTTCGATTTGATCGTACTTCTTGCTGCTGAAGCGATCAGAATGATTTGTTGTATTCGTGTCTCCTGGGCTTCTAGGCCACCACTTTTGATCAAGAATCGTCATACGTTTTTTCGGTGACCTGAAAACCATATACGTTGTGTGACGTTGAAGTGTCTAGTGCATGGACCATTCAGAATTTTTTGGAGATTTTGTGTGTGACGTAATGAAGATGTATATACATTTGGTTAGGGCATGTGTTAGAATTCACGGTATAATGTGTGTGTGTGTGTGTGTGTGTGTG
>WOGR01005557.1:0-13715 GCA_015342045.1 Leptinotarsa lineolata | reverse complement strand
AAAAACGAAAAACAAAAAAATTTGGTTATGTATCACCAAAGTTCCAGATAAGACAACACAAGATAATAATACCAAATTCCTGCAAAATGAGTTAAATTCACAATATTTGAGTGTGAAAAAGCTAGAATTTCAAATTCTCGTCCTGACAATCAATCATTTATGATTGGTGTCAGGACCTAAATTCCTCTGATAATCACCGACCTATTTCAATTATACCTTTTTTGGGAAAATTCGTTGAAATTATCGTGAAAGAACGTCTAATGCTATTCTTGAATGAACACAACATTCTACATGAACATCAATTTGGATTCATTAGAAATAGATCCACCACCGATGCAGTACTTGAAGTCTTTCACGTAAGATAGCGGAGATTCCAAACAAAATTTCTGTGCGTGAGAGTAAGAAATTGGATTTCTCTCAGAATCTTGAGTAAAAGCCAACTAGATTCTCCAAAAGATGGACTTAGGAGATCATACTTTCGGATACCGTAGGAAAATCTGACACAACAATTTTGTATACGTTGGAGATGCGTTACATCGAATTGTTGAAAGGCGGGTCCGTAGATTCAACTTCAGACTTTTTGATAATGAGTGTCTACTTGGATAATGTTGTCTCAATACATTGAATGAAGTTTCACACAGATGACTTACATGCTTCGTGAATCTCAAGTCTGTATCTAACCACAAACCCAGATTTTTACATTTATTCACGGAAGAAATTATGTTATTGTTGATGTTTTATATACATTCATTTCATGATCAAAGTATTTGGTGATATATCGTAAAATATGTTTATTGACTTCGTAACGTGATTCTCGTAAGTGATTTTTCATCTATCTCTCAATCATACAGTGTGTCTGCAAATTATGGAATAAATTTGGAATTTCCAAAACGAAAGGTCGTTTTACAAAAACCTGAAACACTTCGATTTTGAATGTCAATATTCTACATTTTACAACAAAATTTCATTATACAGGGTGATCCATATTGATGTGATGACGTCATCGATAATTTTTTTAAAACAACACCCTGTTTTTGGTATCAGTTTTAGATAATCCGTAACGAGCTCATTCCGAAAAGGTATAATACTTGGAGTCTAACGGACAGAATTCGAAAGATGTGCGCTTAGAAAATAAATTTTATTGATATCTATCAAAAGTAGAGACTGATTAATTATTTTATATTTTTTCCTAATGATTAAGTTATCAATGGGAAAGCAATCCAGTAATGAAATGACTTTATTTCAAGTGTTCGAACTGTAGTCCTTGCTGTAGTTCACAGTGCTAACAAGTATTTCGTATTAATTTCAAAAAAATAGGCGGCTAGTTTTTTTTGTTATTGTGAAATGTCATTATTTCGATTGACGTTCAGTAATTGTTAAATAGGACAGTAGTTGTTGTATTAATTCGTGAATTTTCTGTAGTATTGCTTTCAAATAATTTGAAGTAGTAATGAATTTAAGTGACAGATAGCGAACTCAGATCGAAGTATGTTACTTATTTAATGGAAGATATCCAGAAAGATGCATAACGCAGTCAGCGGTAAAAAAGATTGAAAAAAATTTCGAGAAACTGGTACAGTTGAAAATACACGCAAATCAGGTCGTCCTTCTGTAAATAATGATACAAAACTAGATGTTCTACTTGCTTTTGAAGATGTGCACACTTTTGTTCGTGAAGTTTATTGGAGTTATTGGAAATCTTAAACACAGTTGAAAGATTCTACACCTGATTTGAGAAAATCAAACGTTGTTCACAATATACCATGCTATAATTGTGATTTAAATTATATTGGAACAACTTCCAGAACATTATAAAGCAGAGTAACTTCACATAAATGAGATATAACATTAAACAAAAATTCATGGACTCTAATTCAACATTCTTTTGAATTAGGACACAAAATCAAATATGATAAAGCAAAAGGCTGTTTCACGAAATGATCCTAATTAACAGAAATCCTAGTGATATGAACAAAAAACAGACAATGAAAATCTAGGTATAATTTACAATTATTCACAAGACATAGATGAAATTCGGAAATATTCTCAATTTGAAATAGTTACATGTTGTATAGAATTCATTAAATGAGCATTTATGAAATAGGAATATATTCAATGATAATGTCGCTTTTGTCATTACAGGGAACTTTGAACATGACATAACCCATATCATATATCTGAATATTTCGAAACTGTTACTGTCAATGTTCCAATTTTGTGAAAAAAATTATTCAATAAATCAAATAAAATGAATAAATAAAGCTGTACCTGATCAAATGAGAATCAGATACCACCAACACGAATGAAGTTCCGCAAATGATGTATTTATTTGCGGTAACATCACCTTTGCTCCTAGACGACCTAAACCAACTATAAAGTTTTCAAGATATTGAACACCGGAAAGAATTCAACGAAAGAATACGACTTGATTGGAGACAAATTTGAATTCGACTGAAGACTCCCAATTTAATCCTTTTTCTATCAGTTCATTGAACAGGTTCGTCCTCTATTTCTTTGTGAATTTCCATTATTCCCATTCAGCATTTTCACAGCGTTCAGTTAATCCTCACGATCAGTTGAACAATGGGATAAATCAGTTGATGATGCCTATAATTTTTAATTGGGAAAAAGGTGAACAAATACAGATGAACTAGCAAAAGGCAAAATTGACAAAGGAGATGATTCGTTTTTATTTCTCTGAAATTATTAGAGGTGAATTTATGAGCTATCCAATGAACTAGTGAAATTTTGACACGGTTTATTTGAATGTGAGCAGAAATGCATCCTCAGTGAACTGCTTGTACCTAAAATGAATCCATTCACTGTGATTTTCACATGAACTTATTGATCCAAGAAGAAGCTGGAAGAACTCTTCTGCTAATGACTAGTTTCATAGTACCAAAACATAAATGTGAACACGTACAATTATTACAGTGTCACAGTTTTTTGGGTTCGAATGATGCGGATTATTGACATTTCTTCTTGACGTTTTGCTGGCGCGAGTGGCTAGCTTCTTCAGAGGTTCATACATCCTGGATTGATAACCGCTTCAAATCCACTAATTCGAGAGATGAAGTTTCATAATGCGGAGTGTTTCATTGACAGTGGTATAATTTTCTGTACGCAATTTTGTAGTATTTGTTTTTTTTTTCAAGGACAAAACACAAGACACTCTGAGAGCAGTGCCTGTGCGAAAGTGGTGATTCACATTGGATTTGAATTGCTGGAGATTTCTGATATGTAACGCTATTGGTCGAATCACTTGAGCACTTCCCAGCAAGTATCTATGAAAGAGAAAAACAAATTTCCAACCATTCTTTGATGTTCCAGACTATCAAGGTTGCAAGTGATGTTTGCATCTCCAATCAGGTGGATGGCTCTTTTCTGGATAAAAGCCAGCAGCTTTAGGGTTTGAATGAATGAATGAATGAGTTTATTTGAATAGAAAGGACATCCTGATATACAAACATTACATAAAAATTACACTAATACATTGGTTCAATAATACATATACAAGGATAACTTAAATCCAACTCTAAGTCAAACATAACATAAATACATTGGTTTAATAATACATGTCTAGCCGAGTGTAAAAAACTCATTTCAGAAATAATAATAATCACAAATCAATAATAAAACCAAGATTCTATTTTATTCAAAATCTAATAAAGAATAATAATAATAATAAATTCACATATATCCAATGAGTATCGATTGAGTTCGGATAGTGAACAGACGTAAATTAGGAGGATTTTAAATAATAATATTCACATATGTGTAATAAAAAGTGCTAACTGTTATTTCGGTCAGTTTTTGTTGGAAAACTACATCAGTTTGTTATCAGCTGACACTGAATAGTGGACAGATTTTTCAAACAGGGTCGCACTCAGGAGGAAGTGATGCTAGATATTCTATTGAATCAAATTAAAACATGAATAACATCGACATGGCGAGTACTTCTGACTACAGGGGTACTCAAAATGATGTACATAATCAAGAAAACTCATCAAATTCCCCAAACCAGTCTTATTCCAGAGTAGTACAAACGTTCAAATATCCATCAAAGGAACAAGCCATCATGATTGCTGCCATTGAAGAAGTGAAAATACAGGAATATATAATCGCTATCGGAACCAAAGTTCAACCTAAAAATATTATTTTCTCATCTTAAATTTCGAACAATCGAGTTTGCATCTACCTCTCTAGCCAGACAATCGTGAATACATTTCTTAATGAAGGAGGAGAAATTGAAGTCAACCGTCAACCTGAAAGCCCGCCGCTTAATTACACCATCTACTCGATTAATATTTTTTAACGTAAGACCAACAATACCTCATAATATTATAGAACAGAGCCTCAGAGATCTAGGATCACCCCTAATATCACCCATGACATTTCTTCGCATTGGAATATCCCAACCTGAATACTCCCATACATTGAGTTTCCGCAGACAAGTCTTCATACAACCTGCTCTGAATAATTCTTTTCATCTTCCCGAATCATTTATCTTAACATATGATAAAACCCCCTACCATATCTACCTTTCTGATGAAAATCCCATCTGCTACAAATGTAAGAAAAGTGGCCATATCGTTGGTAATTGTCAAGAAACTGTTACCGAGACTATTGTAGATGTTGTTCAAGAATCACTCGAAAATCCAGCCCCTAAAACCCAAGAAAGTACGTCAAATATCAGTGATCCGTTGGTCAACATTGTCCAAGAAAAACCAATTGAAATATTAGCCCCACAAAATGAAGAGATTCCCATTATAATAAATACCAACGCGCAAAAAAGAACTCATTCAGAGATCAACCCACCGATACAAAATACTGAAGAAATGGAGCCTCCCTTTGTTTTTCCCAGTTCACAGACTAAGAAGAAAACGAAGACAACACAGGCCCAAATACACACCAAAACTGTTGAGACCCTGGTTGCCCCAGCCAAACAACTTTTTGAAGATGACCCATCAAAATATCCTCTCGACTACGGCCAAATTGTGAGTTTTCTAGAGGATTCGTTTGGTTCATCAGACCTCCTCAGCGTGGCCCGCAGGTATACGGAGGAAATTCACATGCTCCTAGGTATACTCACTGAAATATATCCGGCACTTACTGAACGTAGCATCAAATCCAGAATCACAAAACTGAAAAGGAAAATAACTAAACAGCTCCAAAGAGAACTCGAAACTGGCTCTAACATCTCAGTGTCCGGAAGCGAAAGTGACATATCTCTAGATACACTTTTGGATCTCCCATTATCATAAAAAACTACTCAACATCATTCATATTGCAATGGAATATAAATGGGGTATTTTCCCATTTGGAAATGCTCCAAGTGTTAATAAATGAAAAGGAATCCCCAGTTATATGTCTTCAGGAAACTAACTTCACTGAAAAATGTAGATACAATTTGAAACACTATAACTTCGTTCACAAAACTAGAAACAATCAACTCCGAGCGGCAGGAGGAGTTACAATATACACCAAAAAATCTCTCGAGGCAGAAGAAGTTCAACTTTTAGCTGACTTCGAAGCTGTAGCTGTTTTATTGGAAATCCCACAAAGAATGTGCTTTTGTAACATCTACATTCCACCAGATACAGAATTTAATACTAATGATTTGTACAATCTCACTCAACAATTACCAAAGCCTTACGTTATATTGGGAGATTTTAATGCTCAAAATACAATATGGGGCTGTACATCAACTAATCGGAGAGGCAGCAAACTTGAGACGTTCATCAATTCATAGCAGCATAGCAGTACTTCTGAACTCTGGTGAAATAACCAGATTTAATATAGCTACTGGCAACCATTCCGCTCTTGATTTGGCATTTTGTCATCCCAACCTTTTCTGCGAATTATCTTGGACTGTTTTACCGGACCTGTACGGTAGCGCTCATTTTCCTATTATACTTAAAGCTGATGCACAAGATTCACCGCCTACATTCCGTCCTAATTGGCGGCTTAGAAATGGTAGTGACAACGACTGGACACGTTACGGAATCCTTATGGAGGAAAAAATTCCAAATGTATTTCCTAATCCGATAAGACATTAATCTCCTTGTTGAGGAACTTTTTGGAAGTATTCGTGAATCACCATTCAACCCAGTTTTCGCATCATAAACCTGTTTCGTGGTGGAATGAAGAATGCCAAAAAGCAACCAAAGAAAGCAAAACGGTTTTCAATAAATTGAAAAGACACCCCTCTACTGAGAATAAGATAGAATACAATAGACTCAGAGCTCACCAAAGATATATAATTAAACAGAGCAAACGTACTTCATGGGAACAATACGTCTCAACTTTGAATCATTCCACACCAATGTCTGAGGTATGCCAGAAAATAAACCGCATTAAAGGATAGAGAAGTCATATAGGTATTTCATCTCTGATTGAAAATGGAAATAATATTACAAATAGTCAGGAAATTGCTAACTTGTTAGCTGACAACTTTCGAAAAGAATCAAGTAATGCGAATTACGATCCTGACTTTTTAGAAATGAAAGAAACTATTGAGACACGCCCATTAAATATCGAGGCTCAGGCGGAGAACCCCTTGAATTATGATATAACGATTGATGAATTGGAAGATGCCTTATCCAAAGTCAACAACTCCAGTCCTGGGCCCGACGATATACCTTATATATTCCTTGTTAAACTTCCCACAGTAGAAAAGCGATTCTTCTAAGAGTATATATCGAAATATTTCACTCACAAAGAATGCCTACCAATTGGTTGGAAGCAATTGTACTACCCATTGAAAAGCCGAACAGACCACATACAGATAGACAGTCCTATAGGCCCATCTCTCTAACATGTACCATGTGTAAACTTCTGGGAAAAATACTGAATGCCAGACTAAAGTACTATCTGGAACAAAATAACCTGATCATTCCTCAGCAAAGTGGTTTTCATAAGTATCGTTTGACCACAGATAACCTAGTAAATCCACAGTCAGATATCCATGAAGCCTTCGCCAATAGAGAAAGCCTTATTGCAGTCTTCTTTGATATAAATAGAGCCTTTGACACTGTATGGAGACGCAAAGTTCTCAATCAAATTAATCAATGGGGAATACAAGGAAATATGCTTGCTTTCATATCTAATTTTCTGTCGAATAGATCTTTTTCGGTTAGAGTTGATGGTAAATTATCTGAAATCATGACTCAAGAAAATGGCACTCCTCAAGGATCGGCACTCAGTGCGACTCTTTTCCTTATAGCCATTAACGATATTTTAGATGATATTAAAAAGCCAGTGAGGGGTAATCTATATGCAGATGATTTAGTTATATATGCAGCAGGAAAGAATGTGATCACAATACGTACTCAATTACAGAATGCACTAAGAAAACTTCAATCGTGGTCGGAACGGACAGGACTAAGTTTCGACTACCAAAACAAAATGTATTTATTTTCAAAGAAAAAGGCAGATAGTTTACCCTCTCTTGAATTGAATAATCAACAATTGGAATTTGTAGACCAAAATAAATTTCTGGGTGTCACTTTTGATAGTAAACTGAAATGGGACACTCACATCAAAAATCTTAAGAAGTCCTGCCAAAATGGTCTAAATCTAATGAAAGTATTAGCCAATCACACATGGGGAGCCGATAGTACTACCTTGCTACGGGTTTATCGAGCATTAATAAGAACCAAACTGGATTACGGATCCATCGTTTACTCTACGGCGAGAACATCTATTTTGAAGTCCCTAGATGTCATCCAGAATACGGCCATAAGAATTGCTATAGGGGCGTTCTGTACCAGTCCTGTGGAAAGTTTACTTGTTGAGGCGGGAGAACCACCTCTCGAACTTCGCCGACTCAACCTAATCCTAAGATATGCAGCAAAAATATCAGCAAATAAAAATAATCCTAGCTATCACAATACATTTTCTAATCGCTTCTGTGAAACGTGTGAGTATTATCGTATTTCACAACTTCCTCTTTACGCCAGGATTTCCAAAATACCGAATAACCCAATACTAAGTCATAACATTCTCCCTCTGAACATAAAGATACCTCCCCCATGGACAATAGCCCTTCCTGATTGCAATACCATCCTGACCCATTATCCCAAGAATGATTTTTCTGCAATGCACATAAGAAGAGCTTTTTCCGAAGTGGCCTCCAAATGCCAGTTATCATAGAAGCAATACTGGGGAATAGCACAGGAAGCGGCTAAGGAAAAATCCTCAATTCACATGAATGAATCGATATATAGAAATACTGTCCATTGAAATATTGATAATCTCATGAAGGTTTGACACTTCTAATAAATTAATGGAATATTATAAGATAACAATCAAGCTTATAGATACATTTATCTCATCCTCATTTCTCAACAGCAATATTGAATCTCGCAGATGCAATGGCGAAGAATGTTGTTCACCTAGCAAATATAGGCCTTATTGCATATTTGCATTCTTCGTCCACAATACAAAAAATGTAGGTTCGAGATTTTGCGGCAATATAAATACCTTTGAATTCAGTTATCGAAGGGGCTGAAATCACTCCTTTGCGTTTCGTCTTCAGCGTGCTGAACTGGATGAAGGCGCCTCCAAGTGGCTCTGGCACCGAGTTGACTCTAATTGAAATATTATACGAGCAAACGCTGACCCAAAATCTAACACAGATAGGTATTGGACCGGCAGTTCAGATATTGGCCACTGACAAGGTTCGCTACATACCCTTGATATTACTCCAGTTAGAAACTTAACATACCAGGATAAGAATAGAACAGATATCACTCGACACTGACAACCATCTTTTGTGTCCATCGCATCGTGATTAGCTGGACACGAAAGACTATGGTTACATGTTACATGTTATCGAGTGTAGACCTATTGGATGTACTTTCGCGAGCTGGGATCACTTCTTTGCGTTCCATCTTCAGCGTGCTGAGCTGGACAAAGGCACCTCCTAGTGGTTCTGGCACCGAGTTGGCTCTGATTGAGCCGGCAATTGCAGCCGTCTGCAGGTACCTTTGAAGCATGTTGAGTTCAAAATACTGTGGAGAGAATGCAGAACCACCCGTTCGATGTCAGTCTGACCATTCTGAACCGTCATACTGTTGGAACCCCGCCGAGCCTACGTTGAGCCCATCGTCGTTCTGATATTCAACGAATCCGACTTCTCTCCCGTTTCTTTGTGGAACTTGACTGAAACACTTGTGGATAGAGTTCACGATCTATTTGACTATAATCTCCGATTTCTTTGTTAATAGTTCTCAATACAGCAATCCCTCATAATCCGAGGATTTCAGAGTGAACGAAGGGTCGTTGGCGAATTGCACTGTACAATATTCATGAAAACTGTTGTTGAGGTCATGTACGAATAAAAGAAAGAGCATAGGTCCTAGGATGCTACTCTGGGGAACACCGGTGAGAACGATATAGGTTCTAGAGTAGAAAGTTCAAGCCTCCAGTTCAACCCTGACAGTTTGCGTTCTGCAATTCAGATAAGATCTCAACCAATTCAGAGATGAGCCACGAATTTCTAGACGAAAGATCCTGCTCAAAAGTAGATCGTGATTAACAGTGTCGAAAGCTCATGACAAGAGATTTTTCGACGGTAGTTTGTGAAATTTTATAATCGTAAATATTTTTAACAAAGATAGCTGCACAACCCCCAGTTAAGACAAAAATAATCAGAGTATAACAATTGTCATCAACAGCTAACATTTCATCTTCTTGACAGCAAGTTTCAGATAAACAAACTACATCCGGATATTCGAGAGACTGTGACAAAGAATCGAGTTCACTCATTTTGTTTCACAAACTATAAATATTCAGATAAAAGATTACAAAAAACGGCGATATATGAAATGGTTCATAAAGAATGAGAAATTAAGATTTATAAACAATTGACTTGAGGTGACCCCACAGAAAAAAAGCAGGTGGCGCCAAGTCTGATGACCTCGGTGGCCACTCAATAGAACCTCTTCTTCCAATTCATTTGTTCGGATAATTAGTATCCAACCAGTGCCTAACTGAAGCTGCATAGTGGGGAGGTGCTCCATCTTGTTGGTAGTGCAGCAAATCTTTGTCTACAGCTAGGTTGCCTTGGTCATTCCTTTGGTTCTCTAATTCATGCACAATAAAAGGTTTGATGGTGTTTTCCAGCATATCGGGATGAATATCGCCACTTAAATTGCCTGGTATGAACAAGGGACCAATTATAGCATCGCCTAATATTCCTGCTCAAACATTCAGTATTTCAGGATATTGAGTGTGACCTTCTCTGAATCAATGCGGGTTCGTATCACTCCAGTACCGACACTTTTGTTTATTTACATTACTATTCAGCATGAAAGTACATTCATCACTGAAACAAATATATTAACATTCTCGGTTCAACGCGAATTCTCTCAGTCATGAGTTCACAAAACTCAATTCGTCGGTCTGGATCATCATCGCCTAGTTCTTGAAGAATTTGTGTTTTGTACGGTTGAAACTTATGTAATTTACACACCTTTTTAACCGACTCATGTGAAAGTCCTGTCCTGTTGATGCAATAGGCTCCATTGCAAAATTTCCATCGACCTCAATTTGGGTTGCTTCATTCAGTAATCTTGGGACATTCCTTTTTGTAATTTGCACTGATCCCATTTCTCTAAAACTTTCAACTAAATCGCGGACGTACACGTGACTTACATTTTTGTCCAGATGCCTCTAATGGAATATTTGAACTGTTTTTTAATAACACTGGTTCTGGGAGGCAAATATGAAAATTATCTCCACGCGCTTAGGTATACTGTAAACCATCGTGACAACTACAGCTGAATGACAGTACAGATCGTACAAATGATGAATACTAATGACATTCAAAAGTCTCAAATGAATCAAAAATTATTGACTCTGACAGAACCCAAAAAACAGATCTTTTCAACTTGTTTTGCAAAAATGGCAAATTAAGTTTTTATTTAACACGACGGACACTTATCATTTGAAATAATAGTCCGGGAGGTAGCATTACAAATGAAAAAGTTATAGTAAGCTGGCTGATATTAAAGTTCGTGCAGACTTTGACAATAGTCTGTATTATTATTCACAAAACAACGAAACCCACTTTGAACATTTACTTAATTTTTAATAAATTTATAAGTTCAACAAAAACTTCATCAAATATTCCATTCAAGCCAAGTTTTCACAATTATTACTTCACCCTGTATGATTATTATTTATACAATTGGATAGCATTTTTTATAGTCTTTTCAATGATGTATCACAATTAGGGGTTTGCAATTCAAACTTTTTGAGTTTTGGTAAGTGGGGCCTCGGGGGTTGATGGGGGGTGAGTTCTCTTTCATGTCACTTCAGTTCCTCCTTACTATCCTAGAAACGATTTCAAGCATTTTTTGATATCGGCTTTCGTTCGTGAGATATAGCCCATTGTAAGTTTTAAAATTGTACTGTATAAGAGGGAACATCAATACTTATATTGAAAAAAATTAATTAACTGAATAACAAGAAATGTCAGTTGTTCTATAGTTTTATCGGTGTGAAGCAAGTAATCAATCTGTGTCGATCAAAAAATCATCCTTGGAATTTTCAGATATGTATTATAACTGAAACAAGTTACATGTACCCGCAATTGTGTCCTGCTGTTCGTGACAAAATGATGTTCCATCACGGATAAACAATGAAATACGTCTTCCGTTTCCTCGGTAACTTCCTGGTACATCATTAATTCAGAGCATGTGCTTGCTTTGCGAAACAACATCCGAAAATGAGAACAAACATTTCTGTTGTCCCGAGTTAATTTTTAATATAATAAAATGTGTTGTCACAGGTTCGGGTTATTTTACTCATGGAACATTTTATTTTTGTTTCGTTCATCCATGTCAGCTAATTTGAAAAAATATCATATTGTAGCAGCTGGTGACCTTTGAACTTTTTTATTAGTGCAACTCCTGGTGTTCGCCGTATCGAGTTAATAAGTTCATTCTATATTCCTACACGTGAACAGTTGGACTGAAAAGTTCGTAGGCTAACATAGAAAAAACCCTTTTCTTGATAAAATTCTATCCGAAACATATATGCAATTGGTTCAAATATGATAAAGTTCCATTAAAAACAGAAAACGCATTATCTGTCCTTTACATCTCATTCTAACCACCTGCCGAATCTAGGACCATTGGTAATAGACAAAGAAACCCATATAGTGGAGAAAAATCTGTCAAAGTATCTAGGTATGATAATCGATAGGAATTTGAGGTGGGACCTCCATAATTAACACTTAAAAAATAAATTGAGGGGTTTACTAACCAAATTCAGGTATCTGATAGAGCAAAAAATTTTAAAACATTATATTAGGCTTTCCTCTGAAACTTATATTCCTGATGTGGAAAAAGAATAAGGTTTTTGTACTTTCAAATATCAATAACTACTTTCCTTAAAGGCATGGAACCGTTAGTACTTCGTCACTAAGTATAACTTGTCAAAGTACACAATTGGCCAATAGAAACGTTTTCAGTAACAGTTTTTTCTGATTTCCCAAAAACAAGGTTCGAAGGAATGTTATCATTTTGCAAACACCCATTCATTTGTTTCATATACATATGCATGTTAAAAATCATTTTACATCTTGATTAGTTTTTATTATTAAAATAGCGATGCATTTCATGAAAGCTATTTTCCGGCTTTTTTAGCCGTGGTCTGAAGGTTTTTATGCCTGACGTTTCGTCTAATGCTGCGGTAGACATTTTCAAAAGCGATGTGATAACGGACGCAATACCTGAGTTGATGCTCAAGTTTTTGATACTTTTGTATCCACCGCGTTTTTTTAAGGAAAAAACACAAGCTCTAAGAGCGGTGTCTGTGCGAAAGTAGTGATTCACATTGGATTTGAATCACTGGAAATCAAATACATTGGGAGAAACGTACTCAGGAAGTTTATTCCATATGAGTTTTTGAACAGCCAAGTTCGAGATGTAGTGAGTTGAACGATGAGCAGCCACAGTTCGTCGCGTATTTCTGATTATGCACTGATCTTGGCGGAATCAAATGTGCCAAGTCCTTCGAACACTTCCTGTGAAACTATCTATAGAAGAGAGACAAATCTTCAACCTTTCATCGATGTTTCAGACTATCAAGGTTGCAAGTTGTTTGCGTCTCCAATCACGCGGTAGGCTCCTTTCTGGATGGAATCCATCAGCTTTAGTGTATGTTTAGAAGCGGAGCTTCATACATGAGAACAATACTTCAAAGAAGCTCTAATCTGAATTTCATAAAGCATCAAAAGTTGCTGAGGTGTGTAAAGCTTTCTGGTTCGGAATAGTGTTCCAAGCTTTTGAGGAGCAGCCCTTGCAATTCCAGCAACATGATTGTGCCAAGACATATTAATATCCATTCCAACACTCAACAAACTTATCGAAGCAATATTATATCCGGTTCAGAGACAGTCATCTTTTAGAAGGAATCCGATGCCTGGGTTTCCGTGACATTGAACTGAACCTGGTTACTTTCACCCCAATTCTAAATTACTTCTACATCCTCATTAAGATATGCAAGCTCCTGCTGCCGGTGAAGATGTGCGTCCGCAACCGATGTCCTGGTATCCAAATGGAATGACGAGACAATTGTGCTGTCGTTAGCAAAGCAATATATTGGATTCTTCGATTTTTCCAATAAGTCGTTGATGTACAATAAAAAGAGGGTTGGAGACAATATGGATCCCTGGGGAACACCAGCGTTGATGGTGAAAGTAT
>WOGR01005556.1:0-13715 GCA_015342045.1 Leptinotarsa lineolata | reverse complement strand
AGATCATTCAAAGAAGTAACTTCCAGACACAAAAGAAAAAGGTCTTCTGAAACAGTTACTTCCATATAGACATTGAATTACACGAAACAAAAAAATTCTTTCGAAACAAAAACTTCTATATGAACACTGAATTACACAAAAAACACTTTTTTCTACCAAATTTGTATTCCAAACGTTCGTATCAAGATGGAGTAGTAGAAAGCCAAAAACTTTCTTTCCCAAAATGATTACTGTATTATTAATATTATTAGATTTTCAAATAAAATAAAATTTTTATTATTCAATCGTATTTATTATCAATTTAGAAACCTTTTTATGTTCGGCTAGACTCTTCTATTGAGTTTTAACCCTATAACATAAGTATAGAGATGTTTCTCAACAACTCAGGTAGATTCAAGCTCAAATACAATGCACTTACCAGGAAACAAACCTGAACTGCAGCTGTACCTGCTGAAATGCTGAAAAGATACAACTGACACTGTGTGAAGTGTGAAGCAGTTTAATAAATATGAAAATGGAAATTGTAAAAATATAAATGAGTCAAACAAGAACAGCCAAAATCTAACCCTACTTAAAATTAAGAAAATCGTGAATTATTCTATGAAAATTATCTCCTTATCTTTCAGAACAGTATAGAGAAAGCTAACGCACTCAGTTCTCAAATTTCTGTACACTATCATTCCATGAAATACTTGTCTTCATTTTTGCCAAATGATATTTCGTAAAAGTTCTTTTTGTTTTAATTATATTTGCAAATATAATATGTGAAAATACCTTGCTGGTGTTGTGAAGTTCTAGAAGCTTCTTCTTCTGGCTGGAATAACATAAATGTAGGAATCTCGTGTGCATTAGCTATTGGATCCCAAATATTTCGAGTAAGTATTACTTACAGTCCTTTTTCGACACTTATAATTTCGTTATGTATTCAATAAAAGAGGCCTTTTAATATATAATTATCAGAATTACGGGAGCAAATTTTTGTACGTGTTGTACCTACGACGCCTTCAAGCTGATCTCCTGTTGTTGATAAAATAGCTGAACATCAAACAGATTACCTAGTTACCAAAAATTTTTTTCTGTCGTTTCAAATTTTCAACTTTTTTATCTCAACAATTTGTAATACTATAACTTTGTTATCTAATTCAGTTTTACAATTGCTCTTTCATTTATAATTTTGTATGAACTTTCATAACCTCAATTATTCCTAAAAATATGAATTTTTCATTAACATTTCATCATTCCCGTATCCAGGCAAACATCTAATCTAAATTTCAAAATTTTCACTATTTTAAAATATATACAATGAATTTATGTTGCATCTTTTAATTTTTTTCATCAGATACAATTTCAATTCATATAGACAGTAATCGCTACTCTCTATCGGTTGTCTTTTTCATGAAAATGAATTAAATTTTGTAGGTAAACATGGAATTTTAAATTTGCCGCTTTCCAAGACTGCTTACTGAAAAGGCTTTGGAATTCTATTTTATTAATAATCAAATATTATTACTTGGCTTGACGCTGCGTGTCTGCTTGAGTGACTTCTGATTTTTGTTGGAAATTATCAAGAAAGCTTTGTCCAAGTTTGAAATTGAAGTGACTAAAACATATATTCCTTGGCCAAAAATTCGTGTCGTATATTTGCTGCTGTAGTTGTGGTTCAACTCGTATCATGAATGATTGGTTATCTAGTCTAGTGCTATGTATGAGTAGTTTTTTCACATTAATATTTTGTGATTTTGTACGGGGGTTTATGTATTTTTGTATGTTATCACCAGTGACATCATCAGGTACTCTAGTAATGAATAGCCGTATTTTCTTTTCTGAGCCCTCATTTCCTCTTAATTCGAAATATAACCTTTTTCTGCGGATGTTATAAAATGTGCCACTTCTCTCATTGCTTTCATACGTTCAAAACGTAAGATTTCTCACGCAGTGAGAAATATCTGCCATTACAGTGAGAAATGATTTCTCACTGTTATCACGATAACCCAAGTCAGTCATGAATTGTTACATGTCAGACTGATATGACACGTTTTCCTTATTGACAACGCTACACCGACGATTCGCGTGCAATATCCAAGTAGCCCATTGTCTGCGTTTCCATAACAACAAAACCGAAGCACTGCATAATTATTGCTGTCAACTTACCCAACGAAAATTGTTATAGTAGAAACAGTTCAGATTTATTAAATATTGAATATGATGGAATACGAAGATTTAAAGTTGGAAAATACACCTCAAGAAGCAAAAGATGTTTGCAATAATTTGCTACCAAGCACATCAAGAAATCGCTTACAGAAACTTTATGGACTGGAAAATGAAAGCCAAGGTCAATTCGTGTTCCGAAAATACCTTGTTGGTTTATTTTGAAGAGTTGTCAAGAAGATTGAAATCATCAACATTATGGTCTCAGTACTCGATGCTGAGGAGTACCACAATTATTAAAAACTGTGTTGATATATCAAAATACGCAAAACTAGGTGCATTTTTAAAACGCAAATCTAATTTTTGCCTAGGCATTCATCTACGGCATTGCTTAAAAATTTATTATGTATCCTAAGCAATACTTTGAAACCTTGTTGCTAAAAATTACCTTATTACTGTTAAACGGTATTATATAAATTGTGGCATAACATAAATATTTTGAATTTATTTGTATTTTACTGCCCGTAAAAAATATATATGACACGTAAAACAATGGTGATCAGGTTTTTCACGTTTACAGTTTAAAAAAATATGCGAATCATTATTCACCTTGTCAACTTTACACGTGCAAATTTCCCACGAACATATATTTGAGTCGAATATATTTGGAGCCGCTGGAATAGAATAGGAATTCAAGGAAAAAGCTGTGAAAACATTGCATGACACTGTTTTTTTTTTCGGAAACGAAAATGGCGTTTAGTACAAACATAACACAGATACGTATATACCTATGTTTTTTTCTGTGATGGAATGAATGAGAAAGGAATCATTTTCTGACTCGGATAATTGATTGGAATCAATTATAATTACTCTATGGATATTCCTATGTATCTATTTCTGAACTGACAGGACACTGAACTGTTTGGCAAGAAATTAAAAACAAATACTACGATGTCTGCCAGTAACTTTGAACGAAAAAAAAACAACATAACACATTCGATTAAATCAGCATAAGTACAATTATGTAGATTGAAACATGGCAAAATTTCAGTAGATTTACTGTTCATCTTCAAGTCACTGATCTCACATTCAATTGTGAAATATCCCGAAAGAAGTTCTTTGCGAAAATATCGAATAATATATAAATCATTCTGTGGAGAATATTCATATTGATTTAAAATATCTTAGAATTTCTCGAGTGGTTAGGTTTTCCACGAAAATTGTGGAGAAGGCAAAAAGAACCGATGAAAAGTCTATTTAGGATTTAAGTAATAGGTCCGTCGCTAAACTCATTTTGTAGTATAATAACTTCTGCTTTCTATGAACAGGGACGAATTTGTTTTCTTGGGCTGCTGAATTAGGAGAAATGACTGAAAACAGATACTTGACTGGATTTCTGATGATTCAAATCAGTCTGATGACAGTAATGAGAAGAAATACGTATGCCATGAAAATTAATATTTCTTATATGCATTGAAAATATACATGTATCTCAGTGTTCCTATACAGTAAGACATAGCAAAGTCTTGACGGAAAACAAATACTTTCCAGCCTGAAAGTACACGAACTTTGGACTACCGCAGTCATCATTTTCAGTTAGTTGAATATCCTCGCTTTTCTCCAATGTTCTTGTCTGAACTCTGATGATGTTCTGCATCATCCTGTATATTGGAGTACGGGTATTCGATAGACCCAGCTATTACCCTATTATATGTATTTTTTTCTGAAGCAGCTATGTCCAGATAGTGCTTGCGTCAGAAAGTTCTATGTCTCACCATATCGTATGGTATACCACACGATATTTTCACAAGCTATCTAATGAATAGAAAACAATTCGTTAAAATAGGTGACAAAGTGAGTGATGGAAAGACCGTATTGTGTGGTGTGCCTCAGAGAACGGTGTTAGGACCAATATTATTCAACATATATCTCAACAATCTTTTTCTCCTAAATACTCACTCCAACATCATTAGCTATGCTGATGGTGAAGATGGTGATTGGTTTAACCTGAAATTAAAATTAGAACAGGATTTGAGTCAGATAAAAATGTGGTTCGATTATAGGCTATTATCAATAAACTTTGAAGAAACATTCTACTTACCATCCAGTAGCCCTGCCTACATACAAAATTGCTCTCTCCTATGTAGCCCTCATCAGGAAAGTCAAAAAAACTAAGTACCTTGGTATAAACCTAGATAGTCATCTCAGATGAGACTACCACATTCTTTACTTGGTGAAAAAATTACGATGTATTCTATATAAATTCAAAAGTATAACCAGTATTTTAAATTTCGAATAAAAAAGTTTAGTAGAATCACATCTAAATTATGGCATCATTGGCTGGGGCGGAGTTTCCAAAACCCATCTGCATTCCCTCGAGGTAATGCAAAAACGCTTTCTCAGATGTATGCTGCATAGAGACTATACCATCCCAAGCGACCTCCTATACGAAGAATCCGAAATATTTGATCCAAGGCAGCTTTTCTTTATTAGTATAACCACAGCTCAATACACGCACAGAAATGAACTGATCATTTTGGACCATAATTATAACACCCGTCACAAAAATACTATAGTGATACTAGTCATGAATAAAACAGTAGGTCGAAAAAATTATCAATTCTTAGGCCAAAACTTTTCAGCTCATCACCCATAAACCTGAAATGCGGAAAAAAGCCAAAAATGTTTTGAAAAAACCTCAAAAAATATATCAAACTTATACCCCGTGCAGTAATAGCTGGAAAAATAGAGCACCAACAGGATATTTTTCAAGATTCAATGTACTATATTTTCCAAATATATCTCTCTTCAACTAATATAATGAGTCAGTAATATGAATTCCAAAATGGTTGCGTCCTATACCATGTGTCCTATACCATGTACATGCAATATGAATTTTATCATGATAGTCATTTCTAAATATGTCTACTATATTGTGTCACTAACAAAGTATGTCTTAATTAACCGAAATCGCTTCCTTATACAATTTTTATCCTTATATGTGACAATATGAATACTATATCTCTAGTACTGTTTCCCATTACGCCACGTATATTCTTCCCGATTCCACGATCTTTTGAGTCCTTTATATCGAGTATATGTGCTATCATATGAATTCCATAATGTAAATAAGTTATTCTTAATTTCAATCAACTGTACTATGTCCCTATGTCGTATTACTACCTCAATCTGAAAGTGAATAGAATTATTATTATTATCATTAACAGATGCTTCGTCCGGGAGCGTAGCTGTCTTCCTCAAGGCCACCATCCTGAATTTTCTCATTCACTTTTTCTTAAATGAAAACACTTCAGTTTTTTTAAGGGTTGCCTCTTCCTTGGGAGGCTTTCGGACATTATCGAACTGACGACCTCGTCGAATCCGTCGACATTCAACCTGGTTACTGGCGTAGAGGGCCGCCAGTCCTCCCAATACGATTTTCACTCTAATATTCATTTGGATTTATTGAACTGACGACCTTGTCGAATTCGTCGACATCCAGCCTGGTTACTGGAGTAGGGGGCCGTCAGTCCTCTCAATACGTCTTTCACTTCAATATGTATCCGAACTAAACTCCATTCTTAAATACAGCTCTCTTTCGGACTCCACTTCGATCACGATATCCACGTGATATCTTTGAGGGCGGTCGTTATCGGTACAACTGTCATCTGTCGTTATCGGAAAGGAAGTCCAAAGGCACATTTATAGAATCGAATTTCTCTTTCATGAAAAACTATCCTGACACAATTATCACAGTGCCAATACTGATAATTGGCCAGGTGAGTGTTATTTAGATTATGCCGCTGTTTCTAGTTCCTGCTTGATGATTTACCTGTACTCGTCAAAACCGCCTTCTACACACCTGACAAATCCGTTATCGAACACGCAACGTTCACTGCAAATCATTCGGATTAGACGTTCGTCGTGGAAAACTACAATGACGCCTACCGTAAATTTTTGAATAGGTTTTGCAGGGCTTTTGTCGTTTCTATATCCAAGTCAACAGTGGGTTCGTCAAGGCTGGGAAATTAGGTCTTCTCATGCACTCACTAACAGAAGCCATCCTGGATTTCTGACTTCCTGATGAACCCGATACTGTCTGCAGTGCCAATTCTACAGAGACTCCGAAGCATCTGAACTCATCAGGGACCATTCCTGGAAGTCTTCGTTGAAGAAGCTCTTCTGAATTGACATTCATGTCCAGATGTTCAACATAATGTCGGCTAGAGATAACTTCTTGAATGAATCATGTCACAGTTAACAAAATCTGCAACCAACTTCCTCGATGATCTCCCTTTCTACGACTGGAATCTGAGGGGATTAGTGAAGTGTCTTCAATGCGTCCCATTTCCATGTTGAAATGGGCCAAATCTTTGAGTTCACACTGAGCTCTTAGTCCAAGAATGTTCGTTTTGTTACCACGAGTTGGTCGCAACTTGATGTGGAGTCTTCACGTAGAGTCAGTGGAAAGGTAAAAAATTTCTTTCTTTCATTTAGTATATCGTGTAGAAATCCTATGAATGAAATCTGATTTGAATCTATAACGAATGTTTGGAATACAAACTGAGTAGAAAAAAGTGTTATTTGTATAATTCAGTGTTCATATGAAAGTATTTGTTCCTGAAGAATTTTTTCTTTCGTGTAATTCAATGTTTACCTGAAAGTACCTGTTTCAGAAGGGCTTTTTCTTACATTTTGTGTCTGAAAGTTACTTCTTTGTATCATCTTCACATCTATGTTTAGAGTTGCTTCTTTTGAAAATGATTGCTTCCTTCCTTTCTTTGAAAGATTCCCACATTCTTTATCAACATTGAGTAGTAGGGAGCCATAAACTATCTTTCCCAAAAATTAGTCACTACTAAAAATATAACCCTTTCAATTCATTCAAAATTACTTTTCTAAATACGAAATAACAGCGTTCGTGAGTGATACTATTTTAGTCAGGATTCTGTTCGATGCAAAACCCAAACTGGATAGAATTGATAATCAATAGAAGCTGACTACCGGTCCTCAGGTAATACAATGAAGAACGATATAAATAGAGCGACCAGTACTGAAATAGTAGTAAATTCGGTGGATACGACAGGAACTACAACCCAAGTACCAACCTGGATATTGCGACCGTTACCACATCGCCTTTGAAAATGTCAACCGCATCAGTAGACGAAACGTCAAGCATAAAAATCTGCAAGCCACGGCCAGAAAACCGAAAAATAGCTTTCACATTGCTTTCATCTCCGACCGTGAAAGTTTACATTCTTCTTCTTTCAAATGATATTTCAAGAATCAGAAACTTTTTTTGCCCACTTAATTTATGAAGAACGGTGGTTTTTCACTGAGCAGTAAAAACATATGGAATGACAATCATCATTAACAATGGAGGACAGAAAATCTGAAGCTAGTTTGTAAACAAGTACTAAATTCAGTTCAAGTATCGTGAACCTCTTTTTCAGTTCATTTCATGTCGGATTTGTAACCATGACCATTTTGACTGATAATTTCTGATCGAAATGAAATGATCGCCAAGTTCGTTATCGAATATTTTCATGTCAGATTCTCACGAAAACTTCAATACGTGGTTCAATATTCAACAGCTTTCCCACGCGTGGGTGATTCTATCTATCATTATTATCAACTATTATCCCGATAGTGAAAAAATCATCAACACAAAGCATTTCCCTCTCCCCGTGAAATAAGAGATTTAATCTCCACGAAGATCGCGATAATCCTATTTTTTTCTAACTCCATAGCGAGATACACCTCATGAAATAGCAGAAGAACTCAAAGAGAAACTTTTCTGCGTTCTGATAATGAACGGAGCCGTGAAAGCATTTTTATGATTCTTGGACTCCACCCGCCTTTGGCAGTAAAAAAGTCTGATGCATTCATTGCGTTACGTCGTTAAAGCCGCTGAACTCATTAGTTTGCATCGCTGAATAGAGCAATTATAGTCACGCGATCACCTTGTTTTCAAAACAAAATTCCAAGGAATTGGGTTGGTTATCCATGCAACGAGGTTCATTATTATTCCTTATTTCGCAAACCGGAAGAGATATGAATCGGTATTGAGTTTTAAATTTTCTACGGTGTATATTTATCTTTTTCGAAACACTCAGTAAATTGGCAGAAATTGTATAAAAATACGTTTAGTAGTTTTTGAGTACAACGTGTTCAGACGAACAGACATTCTGTCATGAAAGAAATTTTGGGGTACTTACTATTTTTATTTCGGAAATAGTAAATGACACCAAACATTTTTTTTATGAAAAAGGCTTTATTGTTTATCTAGACCTATTGGAATTGGCAAGCAGTTTCGGTATTTCTTGATGACTATATTTTTTGCTCATTCCTGAAATGTTTTCTCAGATCGATTTTAATTCAACGATTTCACTTGTTTATGCACTACAGAAAAGTTACTGCTCTGTAAAATTATTTTGAAGTATTTGTAAGTCCATTTGCTTTCAAATAGTCAACACTTTTTTGCATCTCAACTTTAATTTTCTCCTAATGCACGAAAGATCTCGCATAAGAAAACTCCTGAATTGAGTTCACAAACTTTACCTCAAAAAGAAGTAGGTTGATTTTAGTATTCGTCAGATACTAATGAACGTTACATTTCAAGTGAATTTGCATGCGTCTAGCTTCAACTTCAGTGAGAAACAAACACAGCAAGTTTAAATAAGGCAGAAACTTTGTACATCTAATTATACCTCCTCGAGTATGAGACTGTAATTTTTTTAATGTCAACAGATTTATGAAAACTAGCATTTTCAAACTTTTCATCAAACACTTTCCAATAATAATTATCAGAGCGAATATATCTCTGATATTTCCTATGAAGTCCATTGTTACCAGGCCTAAAATTATCACAAACGGCACAAAGGGCGATTTCGATGAAAACTTAGAACGTTCGCCGCATAAATTTCAAACCTCCGAGGATGAAGTCTATTGTAGCATCCTGTCAGAAGCGTTTCAATGAAGTATTAATTGCCGGTGGATTGAGAATTATTAAATTCTCGGGCGAAGACAGGTTATTCATGAAATAGAGACCGTAATACATGGAAATATGTAAATTCAAGGGGTTCTCACTACACGGATATATTTTGTTTCAGATGCAGTTGATTATTATTACCTAGAAATGATGGTAGGAATAAAAAAATGATACCAAAAAAAGTTGAAAATTGTGGTTGAAGTAATTTTTTGTTCTTTAGGGTAGGGGAGAAGGTAAGAATACCCCTTCAAGTGAAATTCTACCTGTTGCGGAGTGTGCATTCATGCCAAAAGGATGCATGACCCCGAAACCTCTCAGTATCACTAACGAAACCTCATAGACACTAGTTGCCTTCTCGATGTAAAAAGCTTCGACACCATTAGTTAAGGCTCTGCCGTGATGGACTTACTTTTTCTACTAGGATTTTTAATGGCCCATGAAATGACTGAACTGTGTGAGCTTGAATCTGTTATAACAGAAACGAAAAAATTTCATCCATAGAAAATATAAAGATAATGCATAACATAATATTCAATAAGAAACTCGATATTTTTTCAACAGACTGAACTTTGAATCAAATTATGATTGTCGACCTTCAGCGGTCTCATGGGAGATATGTTAAGCCCCACATAGACTAAACATACCGATAAACTCACATCCGGCGATAAGTATGAGTCCGGGAACGGAAAAAACGCAAGCTAAGGGGCTTGGTTGATAAGTTTCGCTAACAGGAAATCTGACCATACTTGAATGGGCGGGCTTGCAAATTTATTTACAATAACAACTGACCAATGACGTTGATGAAAAAGAGATATAGATCTTAAACAGGGAGGGTTATGAAAGAATTGGGTACTATTGAAAAGATGAGACCAATCAAGGAAGAGGTCGAGGGAGGAGTGTTAGAGATGGTTTTGCGGACTTGGGGACACTAATTGAGAATTCGACACTTTCAAAAGAGGAGTTGCGATTTGACCCTCGAGCGAGACGGTTCTGAAGTTTTGAAATAGGAGTTGCCATTCGACCTTCAAGCGGGACGGTTATGAAATTTCAATAAAGGAGTTGCGATTCGAACCCCGAGCGGAACTGTTCTGAAAGTTTGAAATAAAGGCTGCAATTTGATCTTCGGACGGAACGGTCCCGCGTAGTGAAACAAAAACTTGATTGTTAAACGGGAGTTTCCAAATTGATCTTCGGCGATTCAGATAGATTCAGTACAGCGTTTCTCATTGGAAGTAAAGTATAGTGAATTTGCGGAAGTTGATAATTGTGTTTCGTGTTTTTGTGTCACTCAGAACGAGCTATCATTGTACATAGATACCGTTTCAGAGAGGGAGTATCAGGGCCTAGTGGAGTATCATGAGTAACCTTGAATTTTTGCTAACCGCCATGTTGTTTAGAGAGAGAGGATTTTATTTTGAGTTTGTGATATCAGTCTTACTTACTATTGCGTCTTGGTGGACAATAATAAGAAAGGTGATAGTTTACACCATTCCCCGTTTTCGTATGTGTGAATATCATAATAGTAGTACCCACATGTTCAGTTCTAGAAATAGTTTGTCGGCCAGGCAAGTTCAAATAATCATGTCAAAATTTCCGCCAAGCTTGACTAACGAAGTTGAGATTTTTTGGCAAGTTGGAATTCTACCGTATGAGGGAAAATAGACTCAACCTTTCTTTTTGAGTTTATAACGAGACATCTCTTGGTATGAGTTCCAGCTATTATAGACGAGATATTTTGTTTTAAATTTTGTTTCATTGGTTTTGCTTCACTTCCTTGTTATATTTTTTGTACTCGGTTATTTGTTTGGTTCATAAACATACCCGTTCATTCTTTCATTTGTGTTCGTAATATGAATATTATCTGAAGCCTCTTTTGTTGTTAATGGCTCAATAATTGAGCAAGTTCCGTACCATTTCAGGATAAGGGAAAGGCCTATAGCCGGAAATATCAGTGTACAGCCTCGTTTTAGAGTAGAACAAATAAAAAAAAGACTCACCAAAGGTACAAGATGTGGTTAGGTTTCAAAACCCTACAGGTTTTCGGAATCGCCTTGGAATGAAAGTCAGAATTTGATGTGAAGAAATTCGCATCTGGTGACAGCCGCTGCTAATTCAATTTGATTAATTTGATGTGAAAAATAAAATAGGTCCATCAGAAAAGAAAGATCTTTGGTATTAAAATTATTTAACAAAATGAGAAGTTATGTGTTGAAGCCATTGACATTGAAGAGAGTGCATTGTCTCATACTCCGAAAAGAGATTGCTGACTGGGTAGCAATATGGCTAATATACCAGAACCGTTGAATTTCTCAATTTTGGTGGGTGGCATGAAAACATAATAATTGATCTATTTAATTAGGGTTCATAAGCCTTTGGAAACCATTCAAAAACACAGCTCGTTGAATTCTGTTTAGAATCATTTCAAGATATTACTTGTACTCTATCAGTTATCGAGACATCGATTATTGTCCATTTAAATGCGTAATTCTTGGATTCGAGCGATCTTGTTATTGTATATTATCAAATACTATATAATTTTATACTAACTATGAATTTTTGTAATGAAAACTTCAATCCAGTTTGCTAAATTTTCTGATTTTCATAACTGAATATTTTAGGTAATGTATAAAATCATAGTTTAGGTAAATATTTTGTGATCTCTCGATTTTGTGCATTGATTTCAGATATAAAAGTTATTTCCAACCATGGTTTTTGTGTATATTTCATTTCATGCCGAAATTCCTCCATTAATTTGAACGTTTACGGGTTCACACACACTTCCATCATTGAAATTTCTGTGATATCGACATGAAAATGTCTACTGCCGGGGATATTTTGAAAATAACGTTTCATTGCGTTTTGTGTTATGTGGATCCCATTGATGAATAATTACCCCTTCCAATACATTTCTTGCACTTGTTTCATGGATTTAGTTGTCGAAAGTGAATGTGATTTTAGTTTGAATCACGAATGAATCAGAAACTGCTCATACGCTTCATGAATTTCACAATTTGGTAATGTTGATTATTTGTATTGTTCCTATTGGTCAATCGAACAAAAAGCGGGACTAGGCCCGTGACGTCACGGGCCTCGAAAATCCTATTTCTAATGATTAATACCGGGAAAACAATGGTATCCAGAGAGCTGAAACAAACTGCACTGTTTTTCAATTAGAAATTACTATCAAATGAACTTTAAACCAAAAATCATGCAACAAGCCTATTCAAATCCTGTTAATTGTCTATTTCTGGTATGATATGGGTGTCTATTCTCACTTACTTCCTGCGGTCTCAAAAAATTACCAATGTAGCTCAGATCTTCTGCTATGCATATACCCTTTCACTTTTAGTTGGACCAAAAACTACAATGTGATCTTGTGTTACTACCACATCCTTTCGGTCCTCCAACATGTCACCATAATGATGATACAATCGTATTTCATACTGATTGTTATCCGAATATTCCGCAACAGCTTTTTTCGTCAAATAGATCCATCAATCTCGCAAGACTCCCCTCAAAAACATAATCGAGACACTTGTTGTACCATACTGACTAAATCGTCAATTTTGTTCCAAAGTCAACCCTCGTTCCGTATTTCATGTTCCCAACGTTCGCAGACTTCTCGAGTATGGGAAACATCGATGCCCGTATATTGCTAAGTAAAATGATTGCTAGTCAGACCCTTTCCTTGAAATCGATAGGGAATGGTGATATATCCGTTTGGAACCCGGTGATAGGAATGCTTTGAATTTCTTTGGAGGTCTCCAGCCCTATTCCAGCCGGCAATATTGTAACAGTTTCGGATTATTGGAGAAGTAATCAGAATCTCATGAAACCGGGAAATACTTACTGAAGAAGAAAGTAACGTATGTGATGGTGGGATGATGGGGGGAGCTAAATCGATCAATTCATCAAGAATTATTGAACTGTAAATTTTTTCATTCCATTAGAATTCGAAAATTATTTTCGAAAAATGATTTTCAAAAATTTGTTCCATATTGTCTCACTTTAATCAATTTTTCGCCTTTTCGAAGCTTATTCATTGAACTCGCGACCCCAAGGTCATCACCAGTATAATGCGTTTCATGATTATGCGGTCGAAATTGATTAGTTCTAGCATGTCTTTAGCGACATCCACGGGATTGAGTTCTTGCGAAATATTTCATCAGTATTAAATGACGCATCGAATCTCCTGACTTCATCTCCTTGTGAAATTGAATCACGAATCTAAAAAGCATAAGGAATTTTCATAGAATCCCTTGATTTGACCATGTTTATTGTGTTCTGAAAAATCTCGCAACACATTGTTTTGTTCTATAGCATATATTCTCAAGATATATCCAATAATGTTTGAGTAACAGTGTGGTTTGTTGAGGAAATATTTCAAAATCAAAATACATTCTCATTCAATAAAAGCAGATCAACAAAATCATGCTATCCCAACCATGTACCTTTGAATGTGTTGAATTATGTATTTTATTTGAGAAAAAAAAAACAATTCTCAGATACCTAAGGACAGATTGTCCTTGGTTATTGAGAGTCCAATAGTATGTCAACTGAACTATACAACAACCTA
>WOGR01005555.1:0-13716 GCA_015342045.1 Leptinotarsa lineolata | reverse complement strand
AAGAATTTCACGACAACCCCATCACTTCAAGGAATGATATTGCGTACTTGACAGACCTGTATAAATTATTTAATGATGTCAATCTTCAACTTCAAGAATAATATCGGCAGACGTGAGTTTCGCAATTCCCCTAATTTGTCAGCGGTATCCTTCAATAACGACGACTTGCTTGATTACTGTCAACATTTGGAGAACCTCCACAGTTATTTCGCAGAATGATTTCAGGACATTTTAAAATTGGAAATACCGGACTGGGTGTCCGTTGGTCACTTCAAGTGCGACGTTGCTAATGAATCACCATCAATTGAAAATTGTTGTACTATAGTATAGTATTTTCAAAGATATACCGAATTGACATTTTGGCTAGAAATTGTGAACACAGCAAATTTTCACTCACAAAATAAAACCTTACTTCTAACACTCATATCATAAATAGCTATTTCAATTTTGAATATCAGTTACAATGAGGTAACTTAAAATTATTCAACCCTTTTCGTTTATTCATAGCTGCTTTCAGTGATTTTATTCATGATTGAAAGAGGTTTGAGAAAATAGATAAAAGCCATCAAACCAGAAAAGAAATTGGACACTTTTATCAATGTTCTTTTCTTTCTCTTTGTTGAAAAACACGAACGACGCGTTTGAACAAATACGCAATTTTTCACAATTCGAAATATGGTAGGCTCGGTATGAACTTGCTTATTAGAAATCATATGCTATTAAAAAAAGTATGACCCTTTATGAAACATGATAGAAAAAAAAATAAATCGTCTTTGTATAATTGGGTTGTTACAGTGGTTCAAGTTTTATATTCCATAAATGTTTACTTTCAACTTCCTGATAATATATAAAGACTGTAAACAAATTTAATGATATCACAAACATAATCTTACTTATGATAAACTCTTCAGAAATTTGATATTCCTTTTTAGAGTGGCTTCGAAGTCAAAAAATAATAATTAATTTCTGATTTAATTTCCTAATTTACCGCCCATATCTCAAGGAACAATAAGCAAAATAGAGAAGCAGCTTCGCGAGTTTAGTCATGTGGGGCAGATAAAAAAAGCAGATGCCAATGCAATGAGTGATGAACTCAAATTAGATGTGATGTTTGAGTTTGGAGAAAACCCACATACATCGAGTAGACAGGCATCCACTACATTCAATGTCAGCCATACATCGATAGTAAACATAAGGAAAAGGGATAGCCTCTGGCTAACCCTTTTCCCTTTATGTATAAAATGTATTTTGATGCATAATAAACGATATTATTATTATTATTATTATTATTATTATTATTATCTTTGTAAATCGTTAATTTTGAATTTGATTCTATCTTCCTTTCTTTAAAAGTTCCCCACATTTTTTATAAAGACGGTGAATTAGAAAGCCAAAAACATTTCTTTCCCAAACATTGATACTACTTTAGAATTGAATTTCTTTGTAGAGTGTTTTTTAGTTAACCAGCCGTCGCCCCCCTACGAACGATAACTCTCCAAATTCGAAACTTGGGCGAGACTAAATATAAACATTTTATTTCCTCGTGACAAAATAATCTACTTCGTATAGGAAAATGTATTGAAAATGATGCCCTTTAACCTAAACTTGGACAGATATTGATAACTCGTTACATTCAAAAGTTATGAGAGGGGAAACTTTTTATGTCCGCTCTGTAGAAAATATTGCGAAATAAAAAACTGGTCCAATTTTTATGATAATTTGTTCAAGCATTTTATTTAAAAGAATTTGGACCTAACCAAAATACTTTTCGCACACATCAGAACCGTGAATATACTTTTTTCGACTTGCATTTCGCTAACCACGTCATCAAGAAATATGCCGATTTGGTTGGGGAAACGCTGGCCGTAAAAAGTATCAGGAAAGACTTCTTAGCCGTTTCAAAAACATTGGGAAGTGGAAAACTAAAAAGATTATAATATCCATTAAAATTACTTTATCTTCGTACTTAGAGGTTCAGTTGTAGGAAGTACTTATAAACGAGATACCGCAAAAAAATTCTACTGGTTATTTCATCTGAAACTGAGTCGACAACATTCGAATCGTTTGATGAGAATCGATTCAATTCTCATTGCTGAATTTAAAACTGAGACAATTTCTTGCTTCGATGCTCATCAAGGAAAGGCCAAGGTTGTTTCAATTGAAAACAATTCTGCCAATCTGAAGGCAAAGTGTTGCACAATTGTAATTCGATCGTAGACTTAAAATGAAGCGTAACTACATAAATATAGTATCATCCTAAATTTTAAACAAGCTTCTACAAGAACAAGTATTGAGAAGAAAAAATGTCCATTTATCGATATAAACCTTGTTAAATAATGTTAGAAGACAGTTTTATTTGGGATTAGGATGTTGCCAAGACGTTCGCAGTGAATATTTTGAACATCTACTTCGTTAATATCCATAGTTCTTTTTCGTATTCTATATTTCATTACGTTTTTTTTAAAATATGTAGGTACAGTAACCGACATAATGAATTTATTCCATTTGGCTTTTACACACTGTGTGTTAGCTTGTAGACAACCGATTAGGTGTTCTTGTCACTGTTTGATTGTTCTTGACATGTCGTTTATTTAGTAGTCTTTTTATTTTTCTAATGATTTTCCGGTATCTGTGAATGTTTTGTAGGTATCACTATTATTTTTAATGCGAGTGTAATGGCCTGTAAATTTAATTTTACGACTCTTCAGCCAATCATAAAACTCGGTTAATAACAAGTATCCAATACGGACGCCTATTCTAGAGTCCACGTGGACCAGTTGGCAGACAGTTCATTTTTTTTATTGTTTTTATGGCCTTTGATAAAACCGACACTTTTTAAGAGCGCACAATAACGGTTACCGGAACTATAACTTATTGGATGAAGTTTTTTAGTATGGTTTGAAATTAGTTGGTTGGATTTTTTGGCGAAATTACGTAAAATTTATCTTACTTAGCATACAATTTTGAGATAATACCAATTCATTATGAAATTATAATTTATCATCACTCCATATGAGTTATAATGTACAGCTGAGAATGCAGTTTTAATATTGAAAAAATTATTTGCTACTCAGATCACCTCGTACATTCGACTTGTCTTGAAATATAGCCTCGAGATAATTTATTTTCAAGGAATATTAAGCCTGAGATTTTGTTTGTCAGTGGAATATTTAGGAATATTAAGGAAGTTTTTATCAACTTCAGGTCATATAACAGGAAAAAACCATGATAAATTAGTGCATCAATGCACCTTTGAATGTTTTCAGAATAAAAACTCGTTTTGATAGAATATTTAAAAAACTTTTAAACATTCACAAAATTCTACTCAATTTTTCATAAAGACTGATGCCTATCATTCATATCTACTGATTTTTCAACAAAAACAAAGACTCAATTATTTAGAACAATATCGTTTTCATGACTAAGCAATAAAATATAATCAAACTATGAAAAATGATAAATACATTCTATTTTTCATGATGATCCGCTCTACCATGTAGTAACAGCTACATCCATCAATTAATTATAATTAAACTGTTTTAGTTATGTAAATTGAACCAGTTGTTATCCAAGAAGTATATAAAGAGACACAAACCT
The DNA here is from genome assembly GCA_015342045.1 of Leptinotarsa lineolata. Taxonomy (NCBI): domain Eukaryota; kingdom Metazoa; phylum Arthropoda; class Insecta; order Coleoptera; family Chrysomelidae; genus Leptinotarsa; species Leptinotarsa lineolata. The sequence continues at coordinate 10,119 of WOGR01005555.1, read as the reverse complement.
GTTTTTATTTCAAATTATTCCTATCATTGTTCTATTGAAAATGAATGAGGTGAAGAAGTCTACAAATCTTTTATATTCCACAATTCATTGAATAATCAAAATATTTCCAGAGAATTTGAAAGGTAACTTAATTCATCTTAGCTTATCTATTTATCTATTTGAAACAAATTGAAAAATGACTTCAAGAATTTAAAATTGGCATTACAGTTGTCATCAAAACCATTAATTGTTGGAGTATTCTATCTATATAGAAATAAAAATTAATTAATTTTTACGTTTTACTGAAAATGCATGATTCTTATTTGGTCAAAGTTGAAGTTAACTTCACGACAAAATCTATATCATTTAATTCAAAGCATGGGAATCACCGAAAATGTAGTGGGGATATCGCTAAACCCTTAATATTTAAACCTATCATATCTAGTAATAAGTAAACAAAAAATACATACCTCGACAATTTGCAACTCCAGAAGACTTTTTGTCCACAACAGCAAGCTCCAAATAGCGATTCCGGATGCTCCCAAAACAACGATAAGTGGTTTATATCTGCACAAGTCCGTAACCAAGAAAATCAAAATCAAATGAGCCAAGTAACTGTATGTACCTACAGGGTACACTTTGTGCGTAACGTCAGCTTCCGTAATGTTCCTCCATCGTTTGTCTATTAAAAATTCGTAAATGAAGGGTTCTGAAGGCCTGAGTTCTTTGAGGAATCCGAAAGCGCTCAGAATAAGTGATATTTTGAACCATTCCTTCATTGTTTATTAAAATATGCGAGGTATATTCACATTGTTTTGGTCGCAGACAAGACAAATTTCTCACGTTTATCGTGGATAAGAACAGTGATCTATAAACCCAAACATTTAAAATGTACCTACTAAACTCAGCGGAACTCGGCCGCTTTCTAAACATAATTCAAGTTTGAAGGTTAAAAATTTAAAGTTAGGTAATCAATGTTGCCACGATTACCGCACCACTTATTCAAAATATAGGCGATTTCAAGCGAACAACCGGGGTATACTCTTTGGTTAACAAGTTCGAACGTAACATAAAGGCTTTGAACACTTTTCATTTTTGAAAAAATGTGCCTACATGAAAGAAAGCAAAGGCCATGAATATACCTGAAGAAAAAGAGTCGTTTTCAAAAGATACGCTCATTAGCATTGTTTGTAGATGAACTGTTTCGAAAAAATTAAGATATCTGACTACATTACAACGACACTTTTAGAAAATATAGAAATTTAGGAAATATTAAAATTACAAATATATACCATATTCGAGAGTGCTGACTCTTCAATTTGTAAAGGGTTTGGTCGGCTTTATTTGTGGTTGTACTTTTATTGTAGTTTTTGAAAATAGTTCATTTTATAGTTTATTTTTGATAATTAACTCATTTCATTCTGAAAGTCAATCTCTATCTGTATGAGCTGGAAAAAATTACCAAGTGTATATCTAATCAATTGAAATTTATACTCTTATATCTGTTTGTAATCATGTGAAGCTGTAATTGTGAAAGTGAAAACTGCAGTGAAAGACTGAGAACGAATCTCGTCGACGGTTGATGTTAAAGCTTGTTTTTGCAACTGACCGACTTGGGAGACCTCGTTTACCTTTGATATTCGAAGATTGAGTTATTTGTCAATCTCATAGATGACGTCTTTTTGAATGGAAATGTCATCGCCCATACTTACTTAGGCTTGTCCATTGAAGACAGTCGAGTACAGCAATGCATTTGTGGTTCAGCCCAACACCACTGATGAGACTCACGGGTCTAAACAGCGCTGTCCGGTGTTGAATCAAAAATGCGTTGTGTTTGGTCTCCACTTCATACTTAGAAGATGAAATTTTGAAATATTTTTGCCATTTTGAGCAGTCTGGCGTTTGGTGAACGTCATTCAAATTTGAATAATTTAAAAAAACAGCGAATGAAGAAATATTGGGTACTCTGTATGTTTGTCATTAGTGTCAGTTATTGTCATATGTAACTGATGCTTTATATGTCCAATATGCCATTTTTTCAAATGGAGTCCTTCCCACCAATAATAATTTTAGTACATATACTAATCAGAAAATTGTTGAAGTTGGATATCAGAATATAATCCTATATTTTGATATCGAAGGAATCTTTCACGCCAATTAAAAATTTGTATTTGATCCTCAGATATAGCCTCAACAAAACTAAACTACATATTCTGTCGGAACAGGATCAGTGTCCGAGACGTTAACCAAAATATCAAAATAATTAGGGAAGAAGAATATTGTACAATTGTCCGACATAACCTATAACTGTCGATGATTGTAACCCATGAATAAGTTATTTATGTTTATATTTTTAATAAATTAATTAAAATCATTTGTCATGCCTCCAAAGAAAGGGAATGCAAAACCAGCTAAAAGTGCTAAAACTGATGATTCAACCGATAAAAGCGGTAATTCCATTGATCATTTAACTATATTCAAATGAAAAAAAATTGAATTTTTCATTTCAGCAGGAAAAGAAAAGAAAGGAGGATCTTCAGTCAAAGTGAGACACATTCTTTGCGAAAAACAAAGTAAATGTTTGGAGGCACTGGAAAAGCTAAAAGCAGGCCAAAAATTCCCAGAGGTAGCTGCAGCTTACAGTGAAGATAAAGCTAGATCGGGGGGAGATCTAGGTTGGATGGTGAGGGGCTCAATGGTAGGACCTTTTCAAGAAGCTGCCTTCGCCTTGCCTGTGTCAACTGTCAATAGTCCCGTTTATACTGATCCTCCAGTAAAGACAAAGTTTGGTTATCACATAATTATGGTGGAAGGAAAGAAATGATTATATTGTTGAGTTCTTATGGGTCTTTTAATATATTTTCCTAAAAATGTCATCCTTTTCCATAGTAATAACAGCAAATCAAAACTTTTCTCTAGAATGTACATTGAAATACTACGTAGGGACAATTTTCAAAATAGTTCAAAAATGTATTATAAGAGCCATTGAGAACTTTGTGAAGTTACATCACATTTCACAAAAGTTATTGCAGGGGGAAAATTAAATTATGTGCATTGTCTGAGAAAAAAAATTAATTCAACCACCGAGCTAATTCTGATCACTCCAAGATTTTGAACATTGAAAAGAATTCCTTTAAAAATGAGTTTTTGTGGAGATATTGATCATCAAAAACCATGATCATTCGATAGATAAAAGTGGGATGTTGGATAATCTCACTCAAATATATTCATACCTGTTTAAATATGAAAAAGATCACTATAATAGATTTCTTTTGCTTTGAGATACAAAATCACTGAAACCAAGTTACCAAGTCATCAATTCCATTTTGTTTTTTTTTTGCTCATTTTGATACCAATCTCCTTATATAATAAATATTATCTGTGTTATTGATGACTTGTTCATTTAGTGGAAATTCATGATCACTTCAATAAGATGAATGAAAACACTTTTTAAAAACTCGAAATATGTACCCCTAAACAAGCAAATTGATCTATGTAGGTACTCCACTCTTGAATTTATGAATTTGGCAACTCCGGTAATCTCTGTAATTTCATAGTTGGTACCCCTATTCAATCAGTACCTAGCCTACCAGACTATGTAACCCGATATAATTCGTGTGCAAACTCCAAAAAGTTAGTTAGTTTTACTTGATAGTGGGCTAAACCCCAAAACCGGTTGTAAGAATAAATAAACGTAGTGGAAATTAAACAAAAAAGTGTTTTAATTCATCTTGTTAAAATAAATATTATATTCACGTTTTACAATACCCCTTATAATAACCCTTTCATATTACATTGAATGTTGTTATGCTGTGCAATACATAATCTGCAATGGCAAAATTTATCAGAACCAGAAATATTAGGATAATCCATGATTAATAACCGATTTTGAATTCACATTTTCAAGAATGGGAAGAAAAAAAGAACTACTGAATGTGTTATTGAAACTACTTAGCATACATATATAAATACTTTTACATGATATTAATACTATTATTACTTGATAATAATAATGACTTTCCTCAATCACAACAGTTTTGTCTCAGAGTACATGAGAGTATTCGATTAGAAAATCATTATTAATCTCAGATCTAAATCTAACTCTTGACCATACACACTAGATTTATTCAGAACAAAATCTTTCTAAGACTAATAATAAATTAAATAATTATATAAATTTACAATCAGCTTATATATTCCTAGAATACACATTGAATGTGGCTTTGGGAAGTGATACCTATTTTAATATTATTAACATAATACAAAACTGCCTGAACACAATATTATATGGGGTAAGTGTGAAGAAATAAAGTATAAATACATTATTGGAAGAAAAATATTATGAATTTAGGTGGAAATAATAAAAATTATATTTTGTTATTGTTTTTCCTTGGTTGTTGTCAATAATGTCTGAACATTATTTCACGGTTTTTCACAGTTAGTACAAAATATATTTGAAAGTTTAACAAACCTGGAAATGGCAAAATTATTGCATCAAGTATACACATAAACATTGCTAATCTCTCCATGACCTGTAGATAATCGACGTGGCTCTTTCAAAAATGCTGCTGCTTTCTTTCGAGAAAAACGGGAAAACAAATAATGCTATTTCTGGCTTGATAACCGGCGTAAACAAAAATATTGCCTGGAGATATGGCGCAGATATCTGGGTTCAACATCTGGGGTACATTCTTTCATGAAACCTCCAAATTTTGCGAATACATTGCATACATAGAAAAGGGAAGGTTTCGAAATACTTATAAAAAATAATATTTGACAAATGTGACGTCATTGTGAGAACTATTTTGGATTGTTCAACGCCAAATACCTATCATGTTTCATATATCAAGAGTTATTTTTGCAAAATAGCCATGATTTCTCGAAGTGTTCTGAAGACGAACGCCTTAGAAAAAAGGTTAATTCGACAAAGAAATGTCATGGAACTTCAATTTTAAGCCTTTTCTGAGATATTTTCGTTACGAGAAGTGTCTAATAACGTTGACTCAAATACAGAATGAAGTGCTGTAACACAAACTCAATTTTTGTTATGTATTATAACATATGCAATGAATATATCGAGTAGTACTGTGAAAGTTTTATAATTTTCTGTTACATTACTCTTCTATTCATTGGTATGTACTAAGATCGGAGCACACCGGATGTTCAAGGAAAAGATGCCTTATAGAGTATTCAAATTAGCAAGAGTAGGACAATTTGAAAGCTATACTGGAAGCTTGTACTCTGAGGCAGATAACATGATTTATAGGTATGTATCTATTTAGTTTAGAAAATAATCATGTAGAATATTTGTTATGGGTTTACGTATCGAATGTACCCGGTACAGAGTTTTACCATAAGAAAGAGAAGAAGAAAAAGTAGTATCCGGGTTTCTATTTCATTGTTGGCACAGCTGAATTTGTTTTAAAACATTCAATTTTATTCTTTCCCACTAGATGGCGCGACATACAATTTTTGCGGTCAAGTTTGAAATTGATTATATTCGTGAAAGAAAAATGCCGTCTTTTGAAAATAGCGTCAGAATTGAATTTTTGATATTTTTTCGTCCTTAGAACTGGTTTGCAATCACACAACACCAAATGCCTCCTTTTTCAAAGTGAAATACGGTCTATTGGAGCCAAAAAATCTGTCCAAACTCTCCCAACTCCGCTCTAAATCAATAAATTTGGATTGGTGTACCGCACATACTTCAGAAGGTCATCATTTTCTTCACACACCCAAGGCTTGACGTGATGGCAAGCAACATCGTGCCAGTTGACTCCGTCGTTGTAAAACTGGTTGAGCACAGCCAAGCAATTCTCGGTTGCTCCCCCTTGTTGCGCTTCACGGTTGTCTGGTTGAGGTTTTCCAATACCTCCTGTTTCCGACCAGTCGTTTTGATCCCTCTGAGTGGTTGGAGCCAGTTTTTGAAGAACAGCCGTCCAGAACCAACCGTTGATGGAAATGGGTTGTAGGTCGGGGCGTTCGCAGCCTTTGAAGTCGCAAATTCTACCGGAGGTCCAGATGTATTTCACCTGAAAATAAACAAACATTGAATATGTGTGATAATTTATCTAAATTTTTATACCTGTTAATATATACCTACAGGGTGTATCAACGATGTTAGGGAGAACGTCGACTACTTCCCTATTTGAAAAAAAAAATGACTCTATCGTCCACAAATACGTCGTTGACCCACCCTGTATATTTTAAGATTCATTTTCTTTTCGATTCTGTATACATCCAAACCACAAGGTTCGATTATTGGATATACTCAGGATTCAAGGCAAACCAATGAAAACGGAACAAGGACCATTTCTCCTAATATGCCTTAGAACCGTCGATTTTTTTGCCAGAGTTGATGGAGTAGATGTCAAAAAACAAAGGTTATGAAAAAAATTTGACAAAAAACCGAATTATACGTTTTCTAATATTTAAAACAAATATTCATCACTTGGAAAGATCGATTGCAGTTTGAGAAATGGTTCTGATGCAGATTATGTGGAACCTATTTCACTTTGCGAATCAGTAGACAGTTGTCTTGAAAATCTTGCGACGAAAATTGGTTTAGATTATTTAGGAAACACTTGCTACATGAATAGCATTTTACAAGGGTTGCTCATAACGAAGAATTTTAAAAACGACGTTTTAACGGTCAACGAGAACGAGAGCTCAAACACCTGTTCATGCAGCTGCAATTTCGTAAGAATGTATCATCTTTCCCAGTCTTTGAAGTCCACTAGATACTCTGTAGAAGATTGTTCCGAATTCTTGAGGTGAATAATCTTCGTGAACAGGAAAATAGCAGATTCAGTACCCCTGACCGCTCTGGATCGAATGATTCCGTACAGTCTATCTCGTCTTGTGTTCGAAGATCTTTTGCTGGGAAAAACCTCACTAATTTAGCTTCCAAATTCTTCTTCGCTTCTTTAGTGAGTGATAGTCCTCAATCAAATCAAAGCTTCTAGCAGCGCATCTTTTGCACAGCTATAAACTTTCTACCACCTCAGACAGCAAATGATCCTGTCACACAAGTGCGTGTCATTCTAAGAGTGACGAGTTCCAGATTATCTGTAGATTAAATCGGTTCTGTACGAACCATTTCATACGTCATCTGAGAAAAAGCAGTCTTTCGAAAGTTGAGGATATCGAAAAGACAGTGATATGTTTTTCCGCTACCAGCTACCACCCCCCTGCGAACAACAACACTCAAAAATCTAAACTTGTGCAAGTTAAACCATTGACAATTGGAGAAGTGTACTACGGTAAGGCACTATTTCACCTGTATTTCCCATTGATTACCGAATCTACTTCAAATATAACGATTTCCCGCTGAGATAAAATGTAAAATGAAGTGCTTTCTTTGATAACTCTCCACCTAGAGACGTGGGCTACTCAGATGCTAAAATAACCACGCATCTTTCATTGAATAACCATATTACAAAATTAAATTATATTTCAGGAAACACGAGTAATTTATTATCCACGATTATAGTTTTCACGTATATTACAATTCCCATCCTACTGATTAAAACGTTAACCGATCAGAATCTTATACGGATATTTTTATGGCTAATATCTCATTGCAAGATATTGAGAAAATGAGTAAACTTTCAGGACAGAAAGATTTGTAAATGTACTATTGAAAATTCAAGACACAATACAGAAAACATTGACCCAAAATCAATAACATTCCAATTGTAGCTAGTTCACTTCTTGCAAAACCCAATAATTTACTGCCCTGTTGCATCATCAAAGAGACTTCCGATGCATACTAAAGAGTGAATTTATTATTAATATCGAGGTTATAGCAAAATGTGCCCAGCTGAAAGTCAATAGCGAATAATTTTATTCTTCAGTGTGCAGTGGCATTATTATGAGGTGTGATCAGCAAGCTGAGATAAAAATATTATGTATGAGATGCATCCTAGTTATAGTTATGGCTGAGGTACTGCATTCTTGAAAAACGGTAACTTCCGCAATTAAAACTATAGAACCTTTCATTAATTTAATTTTATATTAACAGATTTACTGCACTATTGATATTTCCGGAGACTCTAAAAAAGCAAGATGTTTTGAACCTGAAGTGATCAGTAGAGGAGATTTTTTATTTTGATTACGTTCAAGTTTTCGACAACTCCATTACAGAACAACTCGGAACATTTACTTCAGAACAATCCTTCGAAACCTCTGCAAATAGATGAGTACTTACTTATTAGGATGGGAGAAATCCTTGCATAACACTATATAATAATAAAATACTAATGGCACCATGTTCCGGTCGAAAAATTTGTCATAAAGAAGAGAAAGGCATTTAAACGTGTTTAACAATAAACGACTTCCTCCTTGAGAGAGATTGCTGATTAAGGTAATAATTATTGAATGGTTCTCCATAAAAAGCATTGAACCGTATTCCGCGTGACATGTTTGCAAAATCCCACATCCTCTATAAATCTGACATTTTCTAAACCCAAGGAGAGGATGAAAGATGTATGGGATTTATACGTGGCTTGAATCCGGCTTTCAGCAACGAAATGAAATTGAAAATTCACTTTTAAATAAACAATTCAAACAACCCAACATCCCAAAGATATTAAATGAAAGAATTCCTGGGAAATGTGTTTTGAATATCATAAAACTTTTGTCAAAATATATTTTGTGTAGCAAATTCAAAATGGAAAGAGCCCCTTCTACTACCCTACTACGGATAACTAGTAAATATTGAAATTATTATCACGAAATCCATATTCCAAGTAGAAAAAAATCTAATCCAACTCTCAGAACCCCCACCTGAATATCAGTCAGTTTATTTTTCTGGAAGTTTAAAGTAATTATCTCAAAATGCATATTCTGCATAAAAACATGCCCAGGGTGTGTGTTTCGAAATTTATTAAAATGGTAGTGGATCAGAATTTTTTTACAGGCAGATTTGTTGTCGATTTTTGCTCAGAATATGTATCTTGATAAATAAATCATATTGACATTTTGACCAGAGACTAAACGTATTAACGGCAGACCAGTACTCGAAATATTTATTTTATCATTCAAGTTTATCGTTATATCAAAATATATCTCATTAGTTATCGTGTTTGCTTTGAAGAAAAACGGAAATTTCTATGCAGTTTTTCGTTTATAACTTTTTCATTTGTGAACGTCATTCAAAATCCAAAATTTTATACAAAAATTGCAAGAAAAAGTGGCCAATATGAACCTGCATTTTTGTTTGCAAATGGTCTAATATTGAGGTTTATAATGTCAAGTCGGGATATTACTAAGATGACGCTAAAGCATGTTATGAGAATGTTATGTTTTCTTTCATTTTACTTGCAAAATCTACATCTAGTGTAGGCAGAATTATAGTCTAGGTTGAGTTTGGGTAAAAATACTGCTTAAAATACCTTTTTGCATTCAAAATAAATATAATTAGATTGAGGTTAAAATAGTCAATGAGCACGCCAGCTTTCTTTACACGGTGAATGTTTGTCTCTAGACTCAAATCGTTGAAGCACGTTAAAATTACTATTGTGAATTCAAGATAATCAAACGATGTTGTTTTAGATATCAGCATACTACTGTAAATCGAAAAAATAATACATGTTCAGTAGGTTTTTTGGAAAAAAATTCCCAGAATTGTCCAAGAAAAAGGAAATCGAATAATATGGATTATTATTATGATGATTTTGAAATCATGCTATTGTTAGGTTAGGTCAGAAGTGGGTGAGTCTATTCGACCCTCCACCGCAACCCACAAGGGTTTATTGTGACTCACACCTATTCAAACTCTACCAAATAAACCCAGATTCTTGACGAAACCGATTAGTTTGTATGGTAAGTGATCTTTTAAGTCAGATGTCAAGAGTGTGGTCCTACCAAACTTTGAAAACCTGATTCGGTACACGGCGGGGCAGGCACAAAGTATATGCTCCGCTGATTCATCATATTCCAAACAGAGGCGACACACACTGAAAGACCGAGTCTCTGCCATATGATGATTCAGACGACAGTGACCTGTAAGGAGGCCTGTTAGACATCGTAGTTTATCCCAACTGAAGTCCAAAAACTTTTTGGTTTCAAGCTTCGAAGGGTGAATGAACGCCTTAGAGTGAGCCAATCCTGGAAGATTTTGCCAGAAGTCTTTAAAAC
>WOGR01005554.1:0-13716 GCA_015342045.1 Leptinotarsa lineolata | reverse complement strand
GGTCCTAGTTCCTACCTGAAATGTTATGAATGAAATCACTATACCGTTCTCCTTATGCCACATTGCCAAACTCTGTTTGCAGCAAATTCGATTGTATGTAAGAAGTGTTGGGCGTTCTAGTGCTCCATCTCTCTCTCCTACTCATCAACATCAATTGACGAATCGGTCAGTATGTCTTCTCGCGATCGTTTGAAGGAAATAAGGTTCGCCCCTATTTGTCTCAATAAATTTCGAGGTTACGTCCGATTTGAATCTCGCTCGGTATCCTTACCATTCTTAACTTAATTGGTAGATTATATCAATATTCAGGTATCTACTCTAAGACAATTGAATCCGGGGTGCCAGGTGGCAGGCGGTATTCGAATGGAAACTGAGGTACGAAACTTTTCGTCTGCTACTGTGGCAGACATCATCAGTTGTATATGTGAGGACGACTGAGTCAGTCCTCTCTAAGACTTCGAGATATAACTTTCGTACCCGCAATCATCGCATATGCCACTGATGACGTCTGCCACAGTGGCAGACGAAATGTTTAATACTTCAGGTGCAATTCGATCAAGACCTACCAGCCCGGATTTTATTCCCTCTGAGCATAATTCCGGCCGAGAAAGCCTATGTTCTTATATTCTGAGACATACGTAAATTATTTCTCCTTTGGGAATATCTATTCCATTTGCACTCAATATACCGTCTAATACTTGCATGGGACTATTTGTGTGGGAATATAAAACACTGCGGTTATACACACATGGCCAGAAGAATATGACTTGAATCCAGCAAGGGACCTGAACAAACTAGTACAGGTCTTTGTGTCGAGTCTTGAAGCCTCTTAGCTATTCCACTGAAGCTGTTTTAGTATCTTCCCATTTATTGGGACATATATTATTCCCCTCAGCATATTCATAAGCTAATTCTCTGGTTTGCTTCCTAGTGAATCCGTAACACATTTTTGAGGCAGTTTTTAGATAAGAAATCAATAAGTCTTCTTGCTCTTTAGAAAAAATACGGTTGTTAGCGATATTTGGAACACGAACAAATACACGATCCGTATTTCCAGATTGTTTGTATTTTTTGATAACTTTTGCTGCAAAAACCCTGGAAATATTGTAAACTTTTGCTGTTTTATTTATTGAATGTCCATGCTCAAGCACATCTTCGACCGCTTCTTCTATTGTCGTTTTTGGGGGCATGGTGCACTTATTAGGCATTGCTGACACTCTCTGCACCTAATATTCCTGAAACAAAAACAAACTGGTACTATTTTAACCAACACCAAATATTAAATACCCAAATTAGTAATAGCCGGCTCTTTCAAAACGTAACATCAGAACCTTAAAATACTTGCAATTACTTTACAAGGAAATTACTAATAAATTACAGCGTTCAAGAGTGGCTGTTTCACAGTACATGCCTTTCACCAACATAACCTTAAAATAGAGCACTTACTTCTAATTCTTTAACAAAACAATGCAGCGATTATAGAATACTAATATATGTAACAATTTTCAGGAAAGCTAAAATTTACTTACTTAAAACAGTTTCTTCATAAATTATTTGAAATAAACACATGAAAAAATACTTTTGGTTGCAAAATTTTTAACAACGCTTGCATGTCGCGATCGCAGATTGTCACAAAACTGTCAAACTTTGGTGAGTCACGGCTACCCGGTGTTGCTATCTAAAGAGTAGTATCGATATTTGGTAGAAAATCAAAAAATGCGTCAAATCGAATTCGGCTCTTTCAAAACCCGGCTCTTTTATCTACACTCTCCCCCACAGGGTACAAGATTGTTGGAATGGGTGTCATGAAAAATAAGGAAAAAAAACGCAGTGTTTTCCGGAGACTTGGGAGTAACGAACAAGTCAGGATAAAAAATACATATAGGATGTCGAGAATTGGTCATAAATCCGTCACTGAACCTGCAGTATTTTCAAAGAAATTAACCAATACTTCTGAAACTGATTTCCAAAGTCACTGGAATGTCCAAATCTCTTTTACATTATGTTGCCCTATCTTTTCGCGGGCCTTCTTTTGCAGTGTTTGGCACAAGGCACCACACTCTCTCTACGTTCCTTTGTCGCTTGCCTATATACCGCATAAGATTTTTTGTGTAAATCCCCGAAGAAAATATACTGTTTCAACTTCCGAAAATTGGTAATTGATAAATTACCCTACATCTGTCCATCAAATTCATTATTTATTGTACTGAGTAGGATTTAATTTTTAATTCCCACTGTTTCTTATGTTCAAAATTTCAACTATACCCATATTCTGCTATTCTAATAGCGGCATTAACAATTATGCATATAGAAAAGTTCAACTCACTGACGACGGTTCCAAAAATCATCCGTGACCGGCAAATAAATCTGGCATTTCGACAATTTACACCTTTTGCGTGTTATGCGCTCCTGTTATAAGGAGATTGAATGTGATTCAAGCAAGCAATCTTTGTTGCTAATTGGTTAATGGTTTTTAGCGATGTCTTGAGGAGAAGAGATTTGTTTCAATTTTAGCCCATCACCTTGGAACCCCTATGGAGACCTTGAATATTTACTCACTTCCTTATTGGTTTCCAGAAGTATTGTATATTTTCTCGTCCCTCCTGAACATCTAGTATATCCTATAATGATGAAATTCGAAGCGAATTGATTGATTGGCAAGGTATGCCATTCTCAAAGCAACATAACGTTTTCTTACAAGCCACATGATTCATCTCGGTAACTACCATCTCCGCTCCGCCCCACCAACCTTATAGGTGTGAAATTATGCATCTCTAGCTTCTAGTTTACCGGTTTGTAGTGTTGAGAACAAACGTTAACAGACAGCCACATATGTGAGTGAACTGACTACTATGGCTTCCCACCAAAGTCAATTTTGTTTTTTTGTTTTCCCAAATCAACTCATGCGTGAATTTATTGGAAATGGAATCCATATGAGAGCCAGGATAGCAGAAAATGTGGAGAAGTTGAAAGAAACATGTGTGTACTTCACTATAAACATATGTGGTGAATTCACGTTGAATGCCTACACCTCTTGTATTCAGGACTGATTAAAAAAAAGTGGAGTTTCAAATTATGAATCATTCAGAGAACATTTAGATTGATTGTTACGATTCAGATTCAATTGATTTAAGTCAAACAGTCTTCGATAAGTAGGTTTCAGTAATTTCAAAAATTTTTATTGAACGTGAATATCCAAAAGATCCTACATCCCACTATCCCACTGTCTTGAACAAAGTCGATTCTTTCTGTTATCGAACAAAGCTGGTACCTAATCGACTGTTTATTACTCTGTTCTGCAACATCAAATGATATGAAATGGAATCTCAGTTAAATTGTACCTATACTTTATTGAAGATTTGGCAAAAGCTGAAGCTTTTTTATTGGGTTTCATAATTGCGTATATATATTTATGTTGGAAAATTCTTTATCCATGTTATTTTTTTGTTTTATGAAATTTTTCAGTCAAAATTACTGAAAACGGTGGCGTGGGAGTGCGTTCGACGCAACCTCACCATATTATTAGGAGTGCAGAAATGACAGGAGCAGGAGATAGCTGCTTGTGAAGTTAAAAGTCCATTGTTGTCAGAATTATCATTTCAGTTAACGATAAATCTGAGGAATACAAAAAATAGCCGATTCATGATGAATCGATTTGTAGTCTAAATAAGTTAAGGAAACATAATTACCAAAATATCAAACATGAAAAAACGACAACATGATAATTATGATCATTCATTTTGATTTTTTGTCAGTCACGCACACCTGAAATTTTGAACTGCCACATTGATTGGTATTTTATTTTTATAAAATTGGTAGATATCCCACAAGATATTGAAAAATAACTCTTGTAGATGAATTTCAAAATATCAAACATTTTATTAATAATATGAAGATAGTACCTACCTAGATGAATTGTTGAACATCGATAGAAGAAATAGATAATTCGTTCAACAATACAGAATATGATATCAAGTGAAAATTTGTTTCGTTTTGCTTTTGAATAGGTAGAGTGACAAAAATATTGATTTCAGAACAAAATTTATTGAAGCTTGATGTGCAGCCACACGTTAATTTGAGTCTGAAGTATATATCAGAGCCATATCTGTTTCGATAACTAAATATTCTATGCTTACAGGAAATTGCAAAATATTAGGCTGTTTCAAAATTTTTGACCGTTGTAATAACATGTGTATTAGTAGCTCTGTATGTCAATAAATATTTATTCTACAGTGTCATGGTATATACTGATCGACAGAGAATTTTCTGCTCTATACATTGATGCTGTTCAATTTTTGAGCTTATTACTATGTGATGTCATTGAGCGATTTTCGGCCAATTTTTCTCTACGAATTCAAACTGAACCAAATCGAAACCAACTTATATTCTGAAATCGGTTTGTTGATGGTCATCTCAACCAAAGCAAATTTATTTTAGTCAGTGTTTAGTCATCTATTTTTAATGCTGATATATCTCGCGAATCTCCCCTAATATCAGAAAATATAGTATATTTTTAACATTTGGCAACGTTGCAAACTACTCAAAATTACGTGATCAAGTGAGAGGCGAAACCAGACGAGAAGAGAATGATGCAAAGAATATATTTGCTCGAATGCCAAGTAGCCTGTGTCCTCTATATAGGCTCTCAGATATCTTCAGAACATCAGACATGTTTGTTGGCTGACAATTTGTTTGTCACGGGATGAGTGACAGAACTTGCCAGAATCTTCGCACAACTTGATTAGGATATCAGAAAAATAAGGAGGTCATGAAGAAATGATTCCAGGTGCTAATTTATGCATGCATTATCGGAAATTAAGCAGCAAAACTACCAAAGGAACAGAAAAGTTTGTCGGTGGAAGGGATACATAATACACACACCATACCTTCCTTGTTTGTTCACCTTCCAATAGAATTCGAAATATGTCTTCCAAGTAAAGGGGTAAGACGATGGTGAATTCTAAGAAACAGGATAACAGGGGTTTGGTGGAGGTGTCACATCATTCCTTCGTTTTTTTAAGTATTATAAGAGATACATACCTATTATATACATATATATCAAATGCGAGAATTTCATTAATAGGCATTTTTATATCCAACTTTTCTTTCGTTTTCGATGAAAATCAAAGTTTTCATTTCTTTGTATTTCAATTTTGATCAAAAGTTCACTTCAATTTCACCCGTGGGATTCAAAATATCACTAACTAGCGACCCCGGCTCCGCACGGGTGCAATTCTGATACTAAGTACACTACAGAATGTCTTTATATACAACATTCACAGCCGTTTTGTCAGTACACTGAAAAAACTGCTATACATTTTTTCAATAAACGCCATTCATTACTATTTTTTACGTCATTTCAATGAAAAATTCTCTAGTTTTAAAAATAGGTAGTCATCATTCGATATACGCGTTCGTATCATTAATAAAATTATTTTCATTGAAAAGCTAGGAACAATTTCCAGAATTCAATAAACGAATTCACCCTTCAGATGAGAATATTTCACCAATTTGATCATTGTTACATTATGTACTTCAGCTCAAGAGAATGCTGTTCATCAGTAATCAAACAATAAATGAGTAAGTACACTTGATCCATGTATGGTTTTTTCAATTGAACAAAAGAATTTATAAATCGTTAACCCAGGTCAATAAATCAATGAACTCATACATAAAATAGATAACCGTATGTATACTTTGTTTCAACAAAAGGTGTTCGTTATTATTATCAACTACGTACAAAATAACATTAAAGCATACACGAAATCATGAACCATTACGTTTGTTTAATGTACAATATTCTTAGAATGATGAAATAATACATGGTTTCCACGTATGTATTTATTAATCCAGTCAATAATTCAATAATGATCCCTAGTATCGATGCACAAAGTTCGGTAAAGCGCAAATTCCTACGTTGAAATTCCATAATCTCATTGGCTGAAAGGACATTAATGACATCATAACGATCTCTATAATCAAAACAGGGCGCGAAGCATCAGGTGCTATTGTAGTTGGTGATTTGGTATTGGTGCAGTTAGCAGAAATAGATCACGTAACTTTCTTCAAGAGAAACGAGATCGGCACAGAAGTTGAATAAGTACCTGGGTAACTGAATCTACAGTTTATCAAAGGTATGTATTAGAAATGCTCATTTATTTTTATTCGTTCCTACCTATTTTCATATTTATTTACGTAAGACAATGAAGTGTTTTATCTGCAGTTAAAATATCAGAACCTTTTCGTTATTAATCAAGCGTTTCAAATGAAAACACCATTGTCATTGAATTCAGAAGATAATGTGGTTAACAAGAATATAATAAAAAAAGCAAAAGTTAAAGGTAGATCTCAATATGTCTAAAAGTGCATCTTATAAGCATTCCCAGTCTTCCGAATTCCAGAAAAATAATTGGAAGAATATGAGATCTATCAGAAAATAGGGTTAACCCGAGTCTATGTCACACGTTATGGCTTACGGATCCATTCATCAAGCACCTTCCTGATTTTATATATTTTTTCTATTGATATCAGATGGTCGCTACCCAGTAGTATTTTGAGCTCTCCATGGATATTTCGTCCCTACCAATGAAATAGTCACCAAGGACAGTTCTGAAAAATCCAAAGTGACTAAATACACCATCAAGGATTCCCGAAAATCTTTTCTGTATATTGGAAATTGACAAGAATAAGTAGAAGAGCACATACGGTTTTGAAAATCGAAATAGAAGTCGATTCAACCGTTTATATTATGTACTGGAGATAAAGTACCAAACAGACATGTCTGTTTATTTTGATATCAGTTACCAATTTTTACATATATATTCTGGGCTGTAGATATATGTTATATGTATAATCATTTATTTATTTGATATAGATTTTCCTTTAGAATCAGAAACGTTTTGGAATTTTATAGAACTCTTTTTTTTAACAAAG
This sequence comes from Leptinotarsa lineolata, assembly GCA_015342045.1. Lineage (NCBI taxonomy): Eukaryota > Metazoa > Arthropoda > Insecta > Coleoptera > Chrysomelidae > Leptinotarsa > Leptinotarsa lineolata. Next base: position 6,783 of record WOGR01005554.1, on the reverse strand, counting down.
GGCCGTCATTCGTTTCCGAAAGTTCATTTATTATCAGAATATCTAAAGAAAAATCAGGAAACTGATAAGGGATTAACATCAGTAATCATAAAAACTCATAATATTGTTACCGAAAATAATAAATTATCAATAATTAGTACTTCTTTAATTTTTACAATTTCACTTTGAATATTATGCCTTAGTATAATGGTATATTTATTACGTATCGAGAAGGAAACTGTTTCATTATCAGCAAGAGATATGATGATTGATGAGGGCGAAGCGCCGAAAGAACCAAACCTCAACACAATTATAAAAAAATTAAAGAAAAATGTATATTAGTTCACGTTCAACTGAAAATATTAAAATTGTGTGTAAAACGATCAATCGTCGGTGAGGGCGCTTCAGTTCTGACAGCAAGAATTCGATTGACCAGGATCGAAAGAGGCAGAACAAATGTCACTTTCCAACTTTCTGCAGAAAAATTGAAAAGTGACAATTTCAATCTTTCTGACTAAACGTAAATGTCAATATTACATAGTAGTATAAAAATAAGGTTCCAGTTTCAACTTATTAAGAAAAGAATATGCGAATATATAAATCCACCGAACATATTCCTTGATTTACTGAATACTTTCATCAGTACAATGTACTATTACGTTACGATATAGTTAACAAGTTCGTCTATTCAATGAACACATTAATTACTTCATGAACACATTTTTTTTCGGTTCTATGAACAAAGTACACTTATATTACGTACAAAATGTTCATACATTCAATCATTATATTCATTACTACGACGAATCCAGTTAATGGATTTTTCATCAAATTATAATGAAGTAACGCACTTATGTTCGTTAAAATGATGCAATGAAATAGACTAGGAAATTTGTAGAAAATGTTCAGTGGTTTCATGAACAAGATTAATAAGTCAATGTAGCCATGTTCGTTGAGCCAATGATTCTTGTTTGTTAGTATAATAATCAATTATGATTTAATGAACTGAGACATGAAGTAATGAACAAGTTACATTATGTTAATGAAACCTTTCATCGGATGTAAATTAATGTACAGCAGTCATGGATACAATATTTTTTTATTATTATTACGTACCTATTTGGTTCAGTGTACACAATACAAACATGTTTTCATTAGAGAGAGAGGTTACCTTAGAAAGAGCAACATATTATTGGTTCGGTACCGCCGCAACCGCTATGTCCCTATACTTTAAATTTGTAATATCTTCGAAAATATTTATTCAAATTACATGCTGTAAGGGGTCATATTGATCACATTATGGACAGATAAGATAAAGGATATATTAAACATAATTTTATAAACGAGCCTTTTTCCTCCGCGGCTGGCGTCTTACTTGGAATATTTAAAAATCCGTTTTTATTGCACAACTGGAACATAAAACGCACCTACCTACATACAAAATTTCAGCCTCCGAAAATATACCGGTACGGAGAAACAGTGATGAAAATATAACTTTATTTTATGAACGCGCCTTTTCCCCTGCTGCTGGTGCCCCTGTTGGAATATTAGGAAATCATTTCTCTCTCTCATTTGCGTTTATATACCCCCTAAGACAACTATAGATGAAATTGAAACACTCCGGGAAGCTGTAGAATCGCTTGACCCACTATATGACCATAAAATTCTGATGGCTGGAGACTTCTTGACCTGAATATGCGTCATATTCAGAAACAGATCGTAGTAGCCCGCATACTACGTTGTTGAACAACATATCAGAGTTCTTCGGCTTATCGCAAAATAACTTTGTTTTCAATGAGATGCACAGACTATTAGACCTGGTGTTCTGCAATCACTTATGTCTCGTTGAAAAATCCCTAGATCCGTTAGTAAAAGAGGACAGTCATCATCCTGCTTTGGAAATAACATGCGAACTGAACTTCAAAACAAACTCGAAAAATAAATTTGAACTATGTTTTCAAGATGCATACAATTTTAAAAAAGCTAACTTTCTGCTCATGTATGAGCTGATCCTTAATATTGATTTCTAAATGTGTTTTGCAATGCAGATGATGCCTGCCTTCACTTTTATGAAAAATTATACAGTGATTTCGATCGCTGCGTGCCAAAATTCTCGATAAAATCCAAAAATAATTATTCAGCCTACTTTGATGGTGCATTGATAAAGAAAATTCGAACCAAAGCAAATTTTTGGTGTAAATACAAAAGAGACGGCGACATTCAATCTTTTCACGAATTCAAACGGCTTCGGGCAGAAATCAAAAGCGCCATTGGAATAGCTTATAAAAAAATTCATTCAGAAAACTGAAAGCGAGATTATTCATAACCCAAATAAGTTCTGGTCATTCGTTAACAAGCGAAAATGTACGAATGGAATCGGAGATGAAATGTTACATGAAGGTAAGCTACTAGATAATACCTCAGACATTCTTGATGGCTTTGCAGATTTCTTCAGTGGTTCTCATATAGTGTTAACATCAAGTGATCCTGCAAACAACAGTAATTATATTCCCAGCCTAGTAATCAAAAAATTCAGTATTGAAGATGTTTACCATATCCTAAGAAAATAAAAGCCTAAATTTACTGCGGGACCTGATCATATTCCAGCATTCATAATTAAAGAGTGTGCCTCAGCTTTGGCTGGACCACCCACTACTCTAATCAATATATGTCTTAAAACATCAATCGTGCCATCAATATGGAAAATGTCGAAAGTCTGCCCTATTTTCAAAAAAGAAGATGAAAGTGAGATATAAAATTTCAGATCAATTTCTATCATATGCAACTTTTGTAAAGTGTTTTGAGATGCTTCTTGAGAATAGAATCTACTGTCATTCAGAAACATTATTACCCCCCAATCAACACGGTTTTATGAAACAACGTTCGACTATCACCAATCTTGTAACAAATACTCAATGTATTGCGGAGGGTATTGATTGTCAGTCTCAGACTGATGTCATCTACACTGATTTTTCTAAGGCGTTCGATAGACTTGACCATAGTATCCTGTTCAACAAGCTTTCGACTTTTGGGTTATCCAGTGACTTAATGTCTCTCTTCAAATCGTATTTTCATAACCGTAAGCAGTATGTCCAACTAAATTGCCTCAATTCTGTCGAATATATAGCCACATCTGGTGTGCCACAAGGGTCAAACCTAGGACCCCTACTCTTCAATATGTTCATCAATGATATCGGAGCTGAGATTCTATATGCAGATGACTTGAAACATTATCATAACATGTTCTAATGATTGCGAACGTCTTGCCCTGAATTTAAATCGTGTTGCTATATAGTGTCGGAATAATAATCTGTCTCTCAACATATCCAAATGTAATGTAATGTCTTACTCACTAAAAACGAATCTGACATTATACAATTACGTCATAAACAATCAAGTTCTAGAGCGTCCTGACACAATCACTGATCAAGGTGTTACTTTTGATTCATCTCTCTCTTTCAATAAACATATTGACACTACTCTGACAGCTGCTTATCGCATGTATGGATTCTTAGTTAGAAATACTAAAGATTTCGAAAAAGTTTCAACATTGAAATTACTTTACTTTACTTTTGTTCGATCTAGGCTTGAATATGCATCTGTTGTGTGGAGTACCTACTATCACGTTCATATAAATCAACTAGAAGCTCTATAGAGGTGCTTTTTGAAGTATAAGTCTTTTAAACTTGAAGGCACGTATTCCACTGTAGGAATACCTTATTATGAATTGCTTGAAACTCACAATTTTTGTAGTCTCGAGGTAAGGCGTAAATATTATTCATTTCTTTTTTTATTTAAAGTCATAAACAATATCATTACCTGCTCTCAATTGTTACATATGTTGAGTTTTTGGGTTCCCAGACGGTCATCTAGGAATAGTGACACCTTTTATCTCAACACTCCGCGAACAATTATAATGCAAAAATCCCCAATTCATACAATGTGTGATACCTGTAATTCTGTTAGTGGTGTCCTAGATATATTCAACTGCCAGATTATACAAATCAAAAGACATTTCTTAGATAACTGACAGCTCTGTTTCCATTTAATATAGATATAGATTCACAGTTTATGTTATGTGAGTACATATTCTGTAATTGGGTTCATCCTGTAGAATAGTGTATGAAATAAATGAATAGATAAATAAATAAATAAGTACCTGGTATTAACATTATTACTACTCGCCAAAAGATGTCAGGAAGAGTCATACAGGGTAACTATTTTAATACAAATCTTAATTTTTGTTTCGCAGATTTCACTATGAACATAAGTATTTCACCTGATATCCCTAAAAAATCCACCTTTCCTGCGATACGCCCATGTGATTTGGGAACGTCATGAAACTTCATTGCGCATGCCCTGAAGGCTCACTGAAATTTGTAAATGGATGATGTGTTATCTATAGACAATGGTTATATGGGATTAGCAGTCTAGATTATGATTATGTCGATGTTCGGAAAATTTGTAAAAGTGACGTCATGGCCAGTCCATATTATTATGTCAATGGTTAGAATTGGATATATGCTAACTGGTCTCATCTCGCGGGATATTTCAAAGCGAGCGAATGGCAATATTAAAAATAGAGGTTTCATGAATTTAATGAAGAAGCCCGAATTTTGTGTGTTTGTTCAGAGCATTGTTAAGGTGTTAATTTCGGCATAAGAAAACTGGTGAACCTCTTGGGTCGTTACTGTAAATTCCCCATCAGATATGTGAAGTTTCAGAAATCACCTTCTACCCAACAGACTTCGATGTTACGTTTCATATTATTTGTCACACTGATAGCTTGCCGTTTGTAAGCTGGTTTCACTCCATTCCACTGATTCGACTCCAAGTTGACAACTCTTCCAAAATCTATGAAATTCCTACTCAAAGAAATCGGTGGTAAAACAGATAGGTCTATTTTTGAACACTCTGTATTTCTGAGGAGGTCGTTATTGGGCAGGGGATAAGGCTGAAATATTACATTTTTCGGGTCGAGATTTTCTTTGGTTAATATGCCGATGAGGTCCACGTACAAGGGTTTCTGAAAATGAAATGGAATGTGATACCTACATAAAAGATAACTAGTGGGGGTTTTGTGTTCTTAGAAGATATTGAAGATACATTTGAATTTGTTCATAGTCATTTCCACTTACGTGCCCCCAAACGTAACATGTAAGTTGCTGAGTGAAAACACCCCCTGATTTTGGCGCGAAAAATACCGCTATATACATGTGTTTTCGAATCACTCCTTTACGAGGTTCAACTTGAAACAGCTCTTGTTTCTCATCAAAATCGAACATGAATTCGGCGGGGATATCGGACGCATTCACTATTTCGAAAACTTGTTTCGCTCTCTTCTTATGTGGATGAAGAAAAAAATGAATGACATTTGTAGACGTACTCAGTTGTGGACCTGGAAGATAACTCATAAATAAAATAATGTAACGCTACAAAAAAATCACACAAAGTAGATATTTCGCCTTGGAATCTAAAAAAAATAATGAAATGATAATAGATACGATTTCAATCCACATTTCAAGGACATCAAAGCTGTCGGCATAAAAAGCTTTGTTGAATGATCATTTTGGGGAGCAGATACATATTAGTTGTGTTGTCAGGAGCAAATGAATGTTACCTTTCGTCTCCCCTTTAGCTACTATTTTGACGACGTTGTAACCGCTATCCACAAATTCAAAGCAGCCCACATCTTTGTAAAAAGGAATCGTCGGCCAATAGTTAACCTTCAATTTGATAAAGGCTGCATTTGCTTTCACGAATCCTTCTTTTTTACTGAAACTGAAGGCGGGATTGTAGAAACTCACTGACGCGTCTCTCTTTATTCTGTAGCTTGCTACATCCTTTGAAGGAAATTCATTCAGGAGAATTTTTGAGGCTTTTCAGTGTCGCTCACCTCTTGGTTGAAGTTTCGAATGGAAACAGTTTTTGTGTATTTCCCAAATACTGCCACTTTCCCAAAGTCGAGCACAATCTTCTCTATTACTTTAGATTCTTCGCTTACCTTTGAGAGTCCCTGAAAACAGGAAATATTCTGTGGATCGGAGGAATCGACGAGACATCGACATAGTCCCTCCATTTTGTCACTGTGACAACTGCAAAAGTGTCAAATGTTCCCTTAGAATTCTTGATTTGTTTTTTTAACTGACCGCTACATGACGAACATAAATCCTTGAATAACTTTTCAAACAATACTTCATTGTTCCACTAATCTGACAATTGAAGAGTGACGTAAAGAAGGGGAAGAGTTACAAACTTGTAAAAAACGTCATCTCGACATTCTCGGGCGCGGCTAATTTTTTTTTAATTTTGAAGGAAATAATTCAATGATAACGAAAAATATATACTTAATTTGACGAACATCAGACCAGCCAATTTCAATTTTAATTGCTTCTACTTGACTTATCCATTTGCTGGATTCATTATTTTCAGGTCTAAAATAGGGCCAATCTACCTGTTCACCAGATCGCTGCGACTTTAAAGCTCCTAACCAGTTCAGCTAAAAGTATTCCAGTGAAATCTCCCTCCGTGGAAGTCATTTCCACAATTCTCCACAACAACAATATGACAAAAACAATCCCAGGAAAGTATTTCTGTTGAACCGCGTCTGTAATTTTTATCGTTTCGACTCCTGCTTTGGAGTCATTTTTAAGAGTCACTAAGATTTGTACTCACATGACTCGAGGACGAGGTCGTAATCTCCCTTGTCCCCAACTTAGAGTGGAACACAGCAAGCATAGACCTAGCAACGAGACTTGGGGACAAGGGAGATTACGACCTCGTCCTCGAGTCATGTAAGTACAA
>WOGR01005553.1:0-13719 GCA_015342045.1 Leptinotarsa lineolata | reverse complement strand
TCAGGAATAGGATCAGATGGAGACTGGTTGCCAATGAACTTTATTCTAAGAAGCGTAATCTCAAAGAATTAGCTGAAATGGCAAATATATTAAGCAAAAAAACCTGAAAAGAATTCACAGTGAAATAAAATACCAGTGGAAAAATTGAACATATAAAATAAAAATAAATTAATATAATTAAAAAATTGAGCGATTTCAAACCACGTTACTTTGTGACGTTTCGATTGTCAATATCCACAGTCGTCTTCTGGTGATAATAATTATATTAATTTATATTTATTTTATATGTTTAATTTTTTCACTCGTATATTATTTCACTGTGAATTCTTTTCAGGTTTTTTTGCTTAATATTCTTTTAATTTTCAATTGTATTGTTTATTTCAGGGATTTCAAATCATTTCATACAATATTAGACAATGGAAGTCCGAACTGATGAAATTCACACAGATATGAAACTCAAGTATGAAGATGTACAATATTTGCAATTGAATGATAAAAACAAATCAGGAATTCATAGTTTACATACGAATATATGAGAATGGTTGTTGCCACAACTGATGAAAAATAGATTTTGAGTCATTAAATAGATTAAAAATATGTAGGGAACGGAATAACAGTCAAGAAAACTCATATGAAAGTGAACAAATTCATTGTCATAATAATGTTACAACGATCTCTACTGGTGCTATATTTCCAAAATACAAAATAGAAATGAAATGAAATGGGTATGATGGAATGAAATAAAAAAAACACACATTATTATTCCATTACCTGAAAGGGCCACTCACGTATGCATATTTTTTAGAAATGTTTTATTACCCTCAACTATACCATTGAGTTTCGAAAATACTCGAAATGAAAAAGCATGATTTATTATAGGAACTAATAGATTTCATGATTTGATAAATACATCTTTACAATATGTATTGAAAATTATTCCATATTCCACACGAATTTTTAATCAAAATTTCACATTCAAGCAGCTCAACTTTTGTTTTGCCTCTGGTTTGACATATATCACCGTTCTTTTTCAATTTATCTCACTGCCACGAGTATGAAAATGAACAAACGTACCATTATCCAATTTAGGAGAAGATTCTCTCTGATTCTTTTTTTCTTCGAATAATCATAACATAAGTTCACCTCAAGTCATGAGTCGTGACTTACCGACATGCGAATTCTCTCGGATATGGTATTCGAGACGGCAATAAATGCGAACAGGCATTCTGGGTCTCAAATTCCAGGGAGTCCTGGAAACAAGGGAGAAGAAGTAATTGGAAATAACAACTGCTCCCATTCATTCACAATTCTCCAAGGCTGCTTTCACATGACACATCGAGAAAAAAACGGTTTGGTCGATATTTTAAGTACCATAAATGCGCTCGATAATAGAATGAGTTTACGTTCAGAACAGTTAGACTAGGTTTCATCTGTCGTTATTTATACAGGGCAGACGTATAAGGTGTCTTCCCCTCTCAACCTTTCAATAGCATAGGACGAAATAAACATAGTGGCATCTTTCATCGCCCAGAAGGCTCTTCCAACTTTTTTATTTAAAAATAAGGAGGGTCCTGCGATCCTGCATTGGATATGTATTTCAAGCCTCTCCTGTTTTTCATTGTTTTATTCTTGAAAATCAAACAAATGATAAGTATCATAATTTCAATATGAAAAGTAATCGAAAAACACTTCGGTCTCCAAAACAAGCTTATTCTGGATTGATTCTACGCCACAGGTTTCACCTTTTCATTTTACACTTTTCTTCATCCCAATAAATTTCAAAATGTTTCCTATCGACTTTGACATGCACTCTGGAAGAGACTGCGGTTGTGTATATCTAGTAATATACTTCAGATTTCAAAATTTCCCTTCATCAAATCTAATGGGTTGCATGAACAGTCTGAGAGATCCACTGGTTTGAATGATAATCATTTACTCTCGTGTCCAGAGGTTCTCAAACTGTGGGGCGCGACTCCTAGAGGGGACGCGAAGCTTTTTGAGGGGGGGCGTGAGAAAATAAAAAAAATAAAAAACCAACTTATTTGAAAACATATGAATTATCAGATAACTACTCGAATATGTTTTTTCATCAAAAACACAAGGTTTTTGTTTTTGTGTAAAAACGGTGAAACTCTTTTATTTCAATATTCATTCTTGTACTTTCAAGGAAGCAGCAGTTCTAGTGACCTCTATATTCAAGGAGCAAGAGGCTAGCGCCGGTAGCGCTTTCAACGGATTGTACGATAAACGGCGCTTGACACTTCTAAACAAAAACTTTGAGGTTATGTTCGGTGTCTTGGTGTATTCTGTTCGTTTAAGAATGAAGAGATTTTTGACAAGTGATCCTAGTAGTGCATGTATATCAAACAGTGGGACAACTCATGAGTCAACTGCAAGTACTTCAAAGTCGGTGCGGGATGCAAGAAGATAAAAGTAAGACAACAGTTATTTGTCACTAGGATTTACTCAAACTGAAATTAACAATGAAAATAGGTGTAGTGTGCTTGGCTATTTCAACAGCCGATACTATGAAATCTAACAAGTTGAGGAGGCATTTAGAAACTGAACATGCAGAGCTATTCAATGAACCTAAAGTTTTTTTGCATGCAAGCTGGAAAGCTTCAAATCTACTCAAAAAAACAATAACAAAAATGAGGACTGTGCCTTCCAGAGCTCTTATGACGTCTTTCAAGGTTCCTCATAAAATTGCTAAAGGTAAAGAGCCACCACACCAGCCGCTAGTGATATAGTTGCCACAATGCTCTGGGATAACTCTGCACAGCTACTAAAATCCATCCCTCTTTCTAACGACACTGTGTCAAGGCGAGTATCAGACATTTCTGAAGATATGAGTGAGCAGTTGTTGAAAAAATTGAAGAAAACCATTTTCGCCCTTCAAGTTGATGAAGCAACTGATAAACGTAGAGATGCTCACTTATTAACTTATGTCAGATTTATTGACGACACAGACACTCGAGAAGACACAATGGCCCCAGGCAGTACTAGCTTATAGTATTATGGGCATGATAATGGTTCTCATCATCAGCAATTTGACTTTAAGGCCCATATTGCTTTTGCGACCTATTATTGGACTTGATACTATATAAAACTATTGAATAATTTACCAGGACTGTAGGGAAAAGTAATGGCTACTGTTGAGAGGTAGATGCCTTTTTCATAACTTTGGAAGCACCGCGCTTACCAGAAACATAAAGCACGTGCATTGCAGCAAAAATCAATTTTTCACAGTTTACCTGCAATAACTCGCTGACTTTTAATTTTTTTTTGTCTTCTCACAAGAACATTCGAAACATTTTTCAGGACGTCCTGATCGTTGACAAGTAGGTTGGATAACTGAAATACTGAAACCCAAGTCATTCACATCAAGCCAACTAGAGAATTTTTTTAAAAAATCTCCCAGTTTTCTGTGACATTTGTTCCACCTTTCCGAAATTTTGTCGGAAAGACAAGAAATTAAAATTTTCAAAGTCCCAATCTCCTTACCTTCTTGATTATCAATTTGCGCAGAAATGAGAATAAATTTCACCAAGTGGTCTTGCCGGTTTTTTTAAGGAAACTCAACACGCTCTTCAAAAAATTTTCTTCTCGTGATTCGGAGTGTTGTGTCTGAAAAAAACTATGTATCACCCAAAACGCAAAAATTCTCGAATATTATTTGCAACATTCGAAGACTAGAAGGATTGATGAAACAAATCCTACAAACAAATACTTGAGTTAACTTTGGGGTCGTAAAGTCTTTCATTATTGAACAGGGGCATACATTTACAAATTGCTAAATTAACTCTACAGATATATTGCAATATATATTCCATAAGGAGCGTGGACATTTATGTCTTAGCTGTCTCAGCAATATCCATTGTTTAATAAAAGCGAAAAGACTGCGCTACACTTACCTTGGACATGCTAAATGGCCATCGAATAAGGATAATCCCGATGCCGGGTATTAGGCACGTGTGTAAACAAAAATTCACCCTTCAATTATTTATTTTTAAACACGGTATGGCGGGAAATATTACTATTGAACGTCTTACCAACTGATAATTGAAAGATGGAGCACTCAGAAACAACTCCAAACTTTTGAATTGACTTTTGTCCACTTAAATTGATGATTTTGCCCTGTGTGAGTCGTTAATTTTTGTTGAGTTCGTGAACTGAATCCACTTTAAAGGAGTGCTGTCTGTTTTCAAATATTTCAGAACGGCAACCGAGTTATTGAATTATCAGCTTCAACTAACCTAAATCTCGGGATTTCTTCTCCATACTTGATTGTGTGATGAGACAATCAGAGTATTTATTGTTGAATATTCGACCAACTAGAGCTTTTTCCGGGACCTCTTATCATAATCAATCATCAATTTCCTGAGTATCACTGTACTTTACCATTTTAACCCAATTTCAAGACAGTTTGACAGTGAAATAATAACGATTAGGTGCACACTGTTATGGAAATAAAAATAAAAACGAAAGAAAGGAAAACACAACCAAAGATTTTTTTTCAAATAAATATCAGGTTCAGATAATGGATAGTTTCGATATCGAATTCATTTTATCACCACAATTTTCATGAAAATATACTTCACGGATGTGCTATTTTTTCTTTCAGAAACTTTCCTATTTTGTATTTGCTATGTAACTAGGGCACAACGTCTAGTACTAGCGAACTGGAAATTATAAGAGAGTTGCTTGAATAATAGGAACGAAGGCCTCTTCGTAAATACTTATTTTCAATTTCCATTCTATTAATTTCCGGCGAAAACTTCTTCAAAATCAGATCAGGAAATATCGGAGTCATTCGAAACTCGTTAAGAGGAATTGAATTTCAGTGCTTTCTGGAAACTCAACATCATTAAGTGTAATATTCAGATGACATAAAAAAGACATAAACTCCATATTTTGCGATTATTATTTCTATAAACATTCACTCGTTAATTCATAATATCAATAAATTGATTCGGATGGTAGCTTATGATAGTGCAACTTGTTGTTAGTTAAATGGTTTTAAGGATCAAATGGAAGAGAGTTTTTGAATTCATTTCGCAAATATTTTGAATCAAAAATCATTGAATTTTCTAGCAATCTAGCTATTCCAGAGCACTTGTTTCTCTCACCACACAGAGAGTGTCTCCTCACTGAGGATTCTTTAGTTTGTGTATACAATATTTACGAATAAGCGAATGTAATGCTAAACTTATTATTATGAATGAGCTCATAGTGATCATTTTTTCATTCCTATAATACGTGGGCACACTTGAAGACTGGCTTCAAATCAAATCATCTAAATGAACAATTCGTTCAGGCCAGTCTATACTCCCCTACACAGTCGGTTTATGGACTGATACCTATCAGAAAACAACTACTCCCCTGGCTAATACCACGAAGGGCGTTGGATTATATCCAACAGGTATCAGTGCAGGATTCTTCAAAGAAGTTATTACTGCATATGCTGCTGGTGATACAACTTCCGGAATCGATTTTTAATTATTGGAACACATTTGCAGACCTTACGAAGTCTTGGGCCATGTGAATATGCAGTTGGTTAGTACATCTATATGCAGATGGGGCGATCTTGTTGGAAGTTCACTTCTGCTTAGTTCGAGGAATGATACTCTGAAAGGAATTCGATTTCTAATTATCGAAAATCATCGACTTTAGGTTGATAATAGACACTGCCTTGCACTGACAAGTAGCCAAACATCTCGAAACCGGTGTGTTCCAATAGTTAAAAGTCGATTCTGGAAGTTGTATCGCCAACAGCATATGCATGAATTACTTCTGTGAAGAATCCTGCACTGACACCTGTCGGATATAACTGAACGCCCTTCGTGGTATTAGCCGGAGGGGTAGTTGTTTTCTGATAGGTGTCAGTCCATAAACCTAGTATGTAGGTGAGTTGAGACTGGCCTGAACGAATTCTTCATTTAGATGATTTCATAGTAATTAGCTGAATTTACTGAACACAGAAACACACGTCAGTGTCAGGTAGATCAGGAATATATAAATCAACTTGTAGTTCTTTTCCCAAACTTTTTATAATGACCAAACAATGAAAAGATCCTCGAAATTTTATTTTGAATTTGTAACACTTCGGCAGGTGGAGAAGCATAATTTCAATTATTACTATGACTGCTACCTGACCAGTTGCAGTTAAATAATTCTTCTCAGTTACTTTTTATTGTTTTGAAATCTGAAATCAACCAGCTATTAACCCCTCTACGAAGGACAACCCTCAAAAGTCGGAACTTGTACAAGCTGAGGATACATGAGGTCTTACTTTTCAACATGCGATTCCCAGCGCGATTTAAATTATAGGCAGTGGAAATCGATCGTCCGGCATCGCGGCTTGTACAAATGTTTTACCAGATGGTCGATTGAATGAGTGGATTAACCACTCATGCCAATCCAACCGGCTACCGTCCCACTGTAATGAGAATGATTTAGAATTGGTTGAAAGATTTGGGTTAAATCTTTGGATTTTCATTTGTCGAAATCTGAACATGATGGTTTTTTGCAAAAAGATTCGAAAGAAAAATTTCAGTTCTCATTTTTCAGCGTTCAATATTCAAAAGATTTGGAGACTGAAGGAAAAATATGCATCAGATTCCCCAGCAATTCAGAAAATGAATGGATGAACTAGAGTTATATGTTGGGGTTGGTATTTTTTCGAATAACAGGTACCGAAGTTTTTTGTCAAATATGTTTCAAAAGAAGTGGGTGAGATCAATTTATTTTATGTTATTTTTTTCAGAAGAAGGTAATCCCAAAGAATAGTTGTTTTGGGTGAAGCAGACCTTCATTAATATATTTTTCAAGAAGAGAAATTTCTCAAAAGACTTATGATTGTCCTAGTTTCGAATCACTCTGTTGTTCATACTTTTTGAAATGTTGTTTTGAATGTAGCAGAATTTTTGATAGGATGTAACTCTTTCTTCCACGTCAGAAAAAAAAACTTTGCACGTTTCAGGAAAGATGAACTTTTGATCGTGGAGTAGCCAACTGTGAATGATAGGCAATCATTCGTTTTTAGGGAAACTAATGAAATTTCTGATGCCCTTCCTACTATTTCGGTTAGAGGAAGTTTAACCACTGAGCAATTTTTCAAGTTTAGGAACAGAAAATAATCTGAGGGGGCTAAATCTGGAGAATAGGGTGCATGAAATAGCAACTCAAACTTAAGTTCATTAATTTTGGTCATTGCGATAATGGATTTGTGAGCTGGTGCGTTGTCTTAATGGAACAACACTTTTTTCTTAGCCAACTATGGCCGTTTTTGCTTAATTTCTTCACTCAAACGTTGCAATAAGTTTGTAAATTATTCGCCCTTGACAGTTTTACCTTTTTTAAGATAGATAATGAAAATCAACCCACGCGCATCTCAAAAAACGGATGCCTTGACCTTGCCTGCAGATGAAACGGCCTTCGCCTTCTTTGAAGCCGGTTATCCCTTATGAGTCCACTGTTCTGATTGTTCTTTTGTCTCGAGTGTAAAGTGGTGGATGTATCATCTGAAACAGTTGATACGTCAAGAAGAATATCGACCGGATGACTGCCGCAGTTGCAGTTGAAACGTTTGGAGATTGTTACCGAAAAAGTCCACAGAAACCAACCAAAACATTGACGCCAGCCGTGAAAGCCTACATTCCTATATGAATACAATGTATATTCACAATATAAATCAAACCCTTGAAGCTAGTGAATTTATCAAATATTGTTTCTTTCGGTGTTCAAGACATCGACTACTTACCATAGTCAATAATCTCGTATTCTGAGAATACTATGTTGGTTACATTTAATATGAAATTGATTTGATAGGTGGAACTGGATCTCCTAGCGTGAAATCATGAATAGATAATGCTAACTTGATAAGCAGAAAGCCTATCGAGATATCGTGTTTTTGTTTTGATGTAGGAAAAGTGTTTTTTTGAATAAAATGGATGAATGAAGTATAAAAATTCATATCGAAGGAACTCGATCATATACAAGAATAAGTTGTATGATAAATATAGTAATGTGACCTTTGGTAGTGAACAGCTTGATAAGAAACAACAGAGGTTGTTTTTATCACTTGGCTTTGGATCAATATAGAAAAGTCTCATCTGTTTGAAAACATACCGAAACAGGAATGGAAAAGAGTATGATTCCAAGTATCAACCAGGTGTCAATTCAACTTACAAGGTGCAGTTAACTCATTTCTCTTTGCTGCCCCTCCTATTTGAGTACCATGGCAGGTTTCTGACAATGATGTCACTAGAGTTGTTACATGGATTGAAGGTGGTGTTTCTCAATGTCTGGTGGGTCAAAGGTTAGATGTAAATCAATAAGTGGTTTCAAAACTTTGGAACCGCTACCAACAACTAGAGGCTATCCATAGGAAGCCAAGTTAAAGGTGGTGGAGGTCCACTTCAGCCCAAGTGAACAGGCATTTACATCTAAGTGCCCTCAGATTCAGATTTCCACAGCAAGGGAGCTACAAAATGGACTAAGACGAGCAATGGGGACTCACATTTCCCACCAGATTGTATGAAATCGACTTCGTGAAAATGGATTGGGATCTAGTGGACCAGTACAGGTACCTCGGCTTACAGCACGTCACAAAAGAGAAAGAAGGCAGTTGGCTTGGACACACAGATGTATTGATGTGAAGTGCTCTCTTCTGATGTTTCTAAATGATAGTGATGGTTGGGCCGGAGTATATAGTAGGAGAAATGAACGTTTCATTCCCCGCTGCCTATCTTCAAGGGTTCTATATGGAGATGGATCAATAATGGTGTGGAATGGAATAACACTCAATGATCTCACAGAACTTATAATTATCCGCAACGAATCCCTGATCGTCTTGAGGTCGGATGTCCAGATACGTCACAGAGCAGAAGCAATACCACCATATGGGGTGGCTCGCTTGCAGCTCGGACCTTAATCCCATTGAACATATCTGGGATCAACTGAAAAGAAGCATTCAACCCTGCGTTTGACACGTGGGGTGTGACATACCTCAGCCGTAGAAAATTCTATATAACTATTCGAAATTAGCGCCCCAGCGTCGGATATATTTAGTAGCTTCCGCATTTAGTCTCCACTCTCATATTAACATCTCAAATCAGTCGTCGTTTGACGTATATTTGAATCAGACCTGTTATAAAGTGACTGGAGTGCACGAAACCCCACGTGTCTATTCAAGTTCCAAAATCGTGCGCATTCAAAGAAAACTGAATCGAGTAGTTTTTTAGATTATTCAATAAAAATGGGTGATTATGAGCGAGAAATGATCCATTTCCAGTCCTTCTGGGATGAAATAGGAAGTGATGATGAAATTAACAATCCATCTGATGATGATGAAAAGAGCGATAATGTTAGCATCGTTATTGACTCTCCAGATTTCGAACAAGAAGCCGACGACATTGTGGAAATCGAAAAAGACAATGAAGACAATTGTGAAAACAATATGTTTGAAAATAGTTCTGTTCGAGTTCGTGGTAATGAAAAATAATTTTTCGGTAAAAACAACATGAAGTGGAGTGAATGTTGTCCAATAAAATCTGTTAGCACTTACCTGGTGTGAAGAATTTCGCAAAAATTGCTAAAAGTCCACTGCAGTGCTTTCAAATCTTTTTATATAATCAAATGATAAGTGATATCGTTGTACATACTAATCAAAGGATTCTGGGAAAAACAAGCTACTGGAAAGAATCGGCCCATTAAAAACAAACCACTGAAGTGGAGTTGAATGCTGTGTTAGGACTTTTATATTTATCGGGAATTTTCAAAAATAATCGCCGATCGGTAGGAGATTCTTGGAAAACCAACGGAACAGGTAAAGAAATATTCCGTACAACAATGGCTCTATGTCGTTTCGACAATTAAAAAAAAACCGTCGCCAGCGACGGGAATCTGATAAACTGGCGGCCATCAGAGCTATAATAGACAAGTTTGTGGATAATTGTACACCGGGAGAATATTTGACAATAAATGAGAAGTTAGAAGCATTTAGAGGAAAATGTCCTTTTCGCCAGTATAGCTAAATATGACATCAAAGTTCATGCTTTGGTGGATGCCCGTACATACTACTTACTCAACATGGAGGTTTACGTGGGCAAACAACCCGAAGTACCGTTTCATGTAAGTAACAGTTCCAAAGATATAGTGAAAAGGTTGGTGGCTCTAATATCACAAAACTAATAAAAACATTCCTATGGACAACTGGTGTACAAGTTATGAACTTTTTGTGAAGTTGCACCAAGAACATAGAGTCACTGCTGTAGGAACTATACGCAAAAACAAGAGAGAGAGATCCCTGTGAACTTTGTAAATGCTCGAAATCGAGAAATATGCTCGAGTCTATCAACCGAATTTCACACTTCTCTCATATGTACCCAAAAAAGGTAAAGTTGTCCTTTTGAAGTCTTCCCCCCATCACGATGGAAACGTAGACGACTCAGAAAAAAACTCCCACAGATTGTTTCCTTCTACAATTTGACAAAAGAAGGAGTAGATACTCTAGATCAATTATCATCTATTTACAATGTTTCGCTAAATTGTCGACGATCGCCTCTAATAATATTTATTTCATTGATGAATACTTCCGGCAACTCGCAGGTTCTCCATAGAGAAAATAATGCTGGCAAAGTAGTGAAAAGAAGTGAATTCCTGATCCAACTAGGAATGGAATTGATAAATGAGTATGAAAAGATAAGAGCGCAAAACGAGAGGACTCCTCGAGAAATACGGACTGCCATCTGCAAGATCAGAGGCGAAACTGTGGAGCCTGCTTCCAAAAGACTTAAACAAAATGGCCAAGGAAGGTCTTAAGATTGCCTTTGTGCCCATGATCGAAAAACAAAATAAATTTGTATCAAATGCAATAAATTCATATGTCTGGACCATGCAGAAATGTACTGCAAATCTTGCGTAGAAATGGCGAATGTTGATGAGCGGTAACTTTTTTCTTTAATGATTTTCGATAATATTTTTTTTAATTCTATTTTATGATGTTTTATTATCTGTTTAAACCAGCAATTTGATATTTATTTAATCGTTTTATGTGCAAAAGACTTCTTCGAGTAAATCTGTATTTTTTCCAATGAAAGAACCCATTGTTTTGGTAAAGACGCAATTTAACAATTTTTTGCTCGTTTTGGTAAATCAAAAGTTATTGTATTGCAGAAAGAGATATTACAGAATAGAATTTTCATAAAAACTATGTTAAAATGCAAAAATGTTAATTTTAACAGAAAAATCATATTGGGGTCTCACACACCCCACGTGTCTACAAATGTTACAAAAGTCTACATGTCGGACGCAGGGTTAACGAGGTTTTTATCTGTTAACGTTCGAATAAACAACATTCTCTAGATGGGGTCTCATACTTGAGGTTACCCCTCACGAATCAGCAAAACGTCTTGACTGCATATCCGTGATAATGGCGAAACGTCGACCATCGAAGAAGGTTTGTTTTCATGTAAGATTACTCTGATATATTTCAAAACGTATACGAATAACCAATTTTTATGAGTTTCAGAAAACATCTTTTCTGTTAATTACATTCTTGTTGATAATTGTGTTTTGTACGTTGCGTACATACCTTCAAAAATGTAACATAAAAATAATTCCATCAATTTTCAAAGCATATTCTTTAGATGTACCTAGTAATTTGTCTTTCTAGATAATAACGAATTGTTTGTTTGACCTCCGATAAAAATATCGTATGAATTTAATCTGCACCTCAAATGACCTCTCAACAGAAAGCCACGTGTGTAGAGCAAGGTTAAACTGATACCGATGCGGCTACCAGAGAAAGCGTAAGTATTGGAACATTCGTTAAATTCAAGCAGTTCGTCTCAATTATTCGTTTCGTAAGTGTTTGAGTTACTGTCACTACAGTACATATTAATGAATAGTACAATGTACAATAGTACAATAATTATTTCAGCTCAGAAATATTGTTTTATCGATTGAATAACCATAAATAAAATCAGAAGGAAATTTTTCAATGTTACTTTCTACATGACGTTTGCCAGACCTTTTTATGACTGTATAGGGTCAATCATCAACTTATGTTACATCCTACGTTTTTATCAGTGGAAATTATTATTGAACATTGAAAATTTGAAAATTGAATTTAAAATAAATTAAATACAGTTGACACAATCAGAATGTGTCATAGCTATTTTTCGGGTTTGTTGGCCGTGATCTGTAGGTTTCAATGCCTGATGTTTCGTCTGGCTTTCCATAGAATAGAATATAATGCATTTATTTGAATAGAATTTCCTAATATACATGCCTATATGCCTATATTTACATGCCTATATTTACATGCATGTTGTCTCTTAGCTCTTCAGATAGATAACAAATAGACTGAAAACTTCTGAAAAAAAATATTTACTGACCCTTGACAACCAAATTCAATTTTGAAAGTTGATCCAAACATACCAATGAATGAAATGGTTACCTGATGCAATGTATATACTCTCTAATTTCTTTTTTGAAAACCGTGAGTAATGAAATATTCTTTATTTCATTAGGTAGCTTGTTGAGTTCATTAAAGTCTATAAAAACAAAAGTCTCATTGAAACCTACCTGTTTTGCTTATTAAAGAAAATATTTAATTCATTTCTGGTGAACTAGGAATAAATTTCAATGTTAAATGTGATATATTCTTGAAAATAAGAGGGGGCTAGGTTATTAAGAATTTCAAATATAAATAACATTGTAAGATATAACAATCTTTGTCATACACAAAACCATTGTGGAGAATTCAACATAGTATTAATGGGAGTATGTCGATTTGTTCTCAAGGATATTCTCATTCCTCGATTCTGCAATTTCTGTAGTTGAGACAGCTTATTCATGTTGAAAAGATTGAAGACTAATGAACAGTAATCAAAATGCGATTGTATTATTAATCTGTTCAAAATCTGTAGAATTAAGATATGTAATGTAATAGTACGAATAAAAATTATTATCATTTTTGTCTCTGATGAGACAACTTAGACAAATGTCGCTAACATTCGCATTCACCCGTCAACAAACTCCGTCTCAATACACAATTTGATGCGCGTTAAATTGTACGTCCGTCTGCATTGGGCTCTAAATATTTCAATAAATCAAATTTTCCGGAGAAAGGTTTCCAATTAATTTTTAATTAATTTCAAATTATTACACTCTCTTACACAATTAGGTAACGAATAGTGTTACGCTTGTTTTTGTTACTAATAATTTATACAGAAACCTTATAAATGAAGAGTCTGGGGAGAGTTAGGGTACTGAAATCTTTGAAATTTCCAAGAAAAAGCGAAAAAATCTGAGGACAGAATCGAGTTCTCCAGGAGATAATGCCATATATTTGCTTCAGCTCTTTAGCATATGAAATATCATAGTTAAAAAAAATAAATCAATATTTTACATCGAATTTGAATGAATATTATAATTTGAGTAGTAGATTAATCGAAGAATATTTACGAGATGTTATACAGATATTGAATGATTCATTTGATATCTTAACAATTCGTGAAACGTGAATATGTAAAACGTATAGCAACATCAGATGATGCTGAAATTTGAAGAGTTTGAAAATTCTTTTGAAAGAATTCGAAACTAATTTAGATACTTTAGATTGAAGGGGTTATATTTTATTAGGAGTGTTTAATCTTTTGGGGAAGAAAGTTTTTGGCTTTCTACTACTCCATCTTGATACAAAAAATGTGG